>WEDG01003363.1:0-118926 GCA_017591395.1 Schistocephalus solidus | reverse complement strand
CGGAAGTACGGTATAACGTCTTTTTGCTCATACTAAGATTCATACTACTTGTAGTACTTCTTGTTTGTAGAATGGGCATTACGTGGTTATTCCACAGTGGTTGATTGTCTTCGACCCAAATGTTCATTGAAATTTCGGGTCTGACCCTAAAAAGTCATGTCCGAAGCACCTGACTCCATGTCCTGCACTTAATAACTTCAGAAATTATTTACCCGATATATATATATATATATATAGGTTTGCCACACTTGGGATTGGGCATGACTGGCTGATGACGGCTAATAAGCCAAAAATGGCAATTCCAGTCTCCCTTGTCTTTGTCGGTTCCACTTCATCATATTCTACACGTCACTATGCAACCGCCTGTGAGGGCTCTAGTCTGAGTTCCAGGGCATAACGCAACATAAATGTTCCTTAAGCAGATCGGTTAGCCACACACTATCATCATATTCCCGATCACAACCGACAAAGCAACGAGCCCGTGTCTCAATGGTAGAGCATTCGACTCAATTACCAAAGGTCGCGGGTTTGAATCCAAGGTGTGCCACACTTGGGATTGGGCATGACTGGCTGATGACGGCTAATAAGCCAGAAATGGCAATTCCGGTCTCCCTTGTCTTTGTCGGTTCCACTTCATCATATGCTACACGTTGCTATGCAACCACCTGTGAGGGCTCTAGTCTGAGTTCCAGGGCACAAAGGAACATAAATGTTCCTTAAGCAGATCGGTGAGCCACACACTATCATCATATGTCCGATCGCAACCGACAAAGCAACGAGCCCGTGGCTCAATGTTAGAGGGTTCGACTCAATTACCAAAGGTTGCGGGTTTGAATCCCAGGTGTGCCACAATTGGGATTGGGTATGACTGGCTGATGACGGCTAATAAGCCAGAAATGGCCATTCCGGTCTCCCTTGACTTTGTCGATTCCACATTATCAACATATGCTTCACGTCACTATGCGACCGCCTGTGAGGGCTCTAGTCTGAGTTCCAGGGCACAACGGAACATAAGTGTTACTTAAGCAGATCGGTGAGCCACACAATTTCACAGCCACAACGGTCACTTCAGCTACTCAGTTCCTGGAACGGCTCAGGGGAATGCGACTCACCGCAGACGAGGTCATGGTGTCATTTGATGTCACCTCTCTATCACTTCAATCACGCAGGACTTAGCAGTCAAAACGGTAAGCAAATTGCTTGAGAAGCAGTACGATGATGCAGGTGAGTCGGTGAAGCGGGGACATCTGTTCAACTCTTAAAATTCTTTTTGAAGACGTACTTTACCTTCGAGGGGACCATGTACGAGCAGATCAGAGGGACGCAAATGGGATCGCCGCTCTCGGGCTTCATCGCTGAGGCAGTTCTCCAAAAGCTTGAGACTCTGGTTTTCGCAAAGTACAGGCCAACGTTTTGGATATGATACTTCGACGATACCTTCGTCATCCTCAAACGAGAAATGATCGAAGAATTCAATAGCATTCTGAATTCCGTTTTCCCGGATATCCAATTTACAATGGAGGCCGAAATTAACAACCAACTGCCATTCCTGGATGTTCTTGTTCATCGAAAATCCAACGGGCACATAAAAACTATGGTTTATAGGAAGGCGACCAACACATGCCAAATCTTAAGTTACCACAGTAAGCACCCGTTGTGCCACAAACGCAGCTGTGTGCGAACTCTCTACAGAAGGGCAGAAACACATTGCAGCGAGTCGGACGACAAAAGGGCCGAACTCCGCTACCTCCAGCGCCTTTTCATGGCCAACGGATACCCTTGTAATTTCATCGAGTGCAGCAGGCTGGCCAAACCAAGACAAAATCTGGTAACAGAACAGTCAAAAGTCTGGCATGCACTGCCATACATTGACGGCGTCTCTGAGGCAGTTTCCCGCCTCCCCAGACCGCTGAGGAGCGGAATCGCCCATTAACTGGATTCAACCATTCGGAATATAATTGTGAGACTGAAAGCCCCCCTTCCACGAGGTGAGACGTCAAACATCATCTACCGGATCCAATGTGACTCCTGTGAAGTTAACTACGTCGGAGAGATAGGGAATCGTTTGCAGACCCGTGTTACCGAACACGTGCGGGCAGTGAGCAGAATGCACCCATTGTCCCTGGTGGCGGAACACTGTGCAAACTTTGGGCACACGTTTGCCTTTCAAAACGCCAAAATCCTGGGTCGAGGAAATGACCGCGTAACCAGGGAAACAATTTAAGCCTGGCACACGAAGTCTACGTCGATCAACCGTTGTGTCGCCCTTCCGGCAGCCTACCAGGCCCTCCGGGTGCAGCTCATTGAACGTAAGAGCAAACACGGAATAAGGGCAAACGTGAATTCCACCGCGGGAGAACCTAGGACGGATATGCACCTAACCACGCCACAATTCGGAGCCGACGAAGGCGTAGTCATGAGTGCCGCCACATCAATTACTACCCCGATAGACGAGTAGACACGCACTCAGAAAACTGACATGATTATCGACCCAGGGCGCCGATTAAGGTCAATGCGGACCCAGAAAATCGCCGCCCCCCTCAACGAGAGACATTTTAACTGACAGCAATTTCCTCCTTCCCCCTTCTTCACCCTGCTTCCTGTGTGTATGCCGGCAAAAAACGCCAAAGCCAATAAAGGACTCCCCAACCCCCTCCTTCTATAAAGTACACTGTTAAGGTAAACCCGTACAGTCAACCCTGTGTTACAAAATGGCTATCACCCCCTATAAATACTGTGAGACGCGGTACAAAACTCAATACTCTGACGATGGAAGCTTGTATGCTTATGAAACGTCAGAACAATACACTTTTAGTCCATGAGATCACCTTTTTTCTCATATATATATATATATATATATATATATATATATATATATATATATATATATATATATATATATATAAAGTGGAAAAGGCAAAGACAAGGGAGACTGGAATGGCCATTTCTGTCTTATTAGACGTTATCAGCCATTGATATCCAATCCCAAGTGTGGAACACCTGGGATTCAAACCCGTGACCTTTGGTAATTGAGCCAAACGCTCTAACATTGAGCCACGGGCTCGTTGGTTTGTTGTTTGCGATCGGGAATATGATGATAGTGTGTGGCTCACCGATCTGCTTTGAGGAACATGTATGTTCCATTTTGCCCTGGAGCTCACCTTGGAGCCCTCGCAGGCGGTCGCATAGTGACGTGGAGCATATGATTAAGTGGAACCTACAAAGACAAGGGAGACCGGAATGGCCATTTCTTGCTTAGTAGCCGTCATCAGCCAGTCATACCCAATCACAAGTGTGGAACACCTGGGATTCGAACCCAGGACGTTTTGTTAATTGAGTCGAATGCTCTTACATTGAGCCACGGGCTAGTTGTTTTGTCGGTTGCGATCGGGAATATGATGATAGTTTGAGGCTCACCGATCAGCTTTAAGGAACATGTTTGTTCCGTTTTGCCCTGGAGCACACATCAGAACCCTCGCAGGCGATCAAATAGCGACGTGTAGCAGATGATGTGGAACCGACAAGGACAAGGAAGACTGGAATTGCCATTTCTGGCTTATTAGCCGTCATCAGCCAGTCATACACAATCCCAAGTGTGGGTCTCCCTTGTCTTTGTCGGTTTCCACTTCATCATATGCTACACGTCACTATGCAACCGCCTGTGAGGGCTCTAGTCTGCGTTCCAGGGCACAACGCAACATAAATGTTCCTTTAGCAAATCGGTTAGCTACACACTATCATCATATTCCCGATCGCAACCGACAAAGCAACGAGCCCGTGGCTCAATGGTAGAGCGTTCGACTCAATTACCAAAGGTCGCAGGTTCGAATCCCAGGTGTTCCATACTTGGGATTGGTTATGACTGGCTGATGACGGTTAATAAGCCAGAAATGGCCATTCCGGTCTCCCTTGTCTTTGTCGGTTCCACATTATCAACGTATGCTACACGTCGCTATGCGACTGCCTGCGAGGGACTCTAATGTGAGTTCCAGGGCAAAACGGAGCCTACATGTTCCTTAAAGCAGATCGATGAGCCGCATACTATCATATATATAAATTGATAACGGAAGCAAAAATGCGCGTACCCGGGCATGAATCAGAAGAAGAGGCGATCACGGGAACAATAGGCTTAATATCCTAACGTTTCAAAATCAAACAAGATTCCATCGTCGGAGGTGGGTTCGGTAGGGTGCCTCACAGTATTTTTGGGTTCTGCACATGCTGTCTCTACAGCTATTCGTGCAGGATGCCCTGCAGGGTGGTAGAAGGAGTTAATTGTTGTCCTGCTGGTCAGTGCTTTTTCTCTTTTGTGCCTCATCTGGGGGCTGTGTTGGGATGGTAAGGATCATTGACCTCGTCTGTATTGCCCGCGTTTGTTATCCCGGACCCGCATATCTGTTTCTCGTTCCTCGTTTGCATCTCTACACGCGTGTCTCATCGGTGCATGCTAAGTCGTTGCCGGTGTCTCCGTTCCTATCGGGTTGGAGAAGCCCATCATCGGTGTTCGTGCGCAAACTTTGTTCACCTGCGTCTATGTTCATAACCGACCGGAGGTCTTGCAGGTTTGCGTTCTCCGTAGTTATCCTATCGAATATTTTGGTGTGTGGCATAGGTTCGCTCCGGCTGGTGGTTCTGGCTCGGTATGCGTTTGCTTGCGACCGCGACCAGTCTGACTTCTTCTCTGTGATTCTGTTGATTGAGTCGCACACGTAAGGTCTGGTAGGCTGCCGGAAGAGTCGTACAGCGGTTAGTGAAGTTGGTACGGTGTGCCAGGCTTCGAGCGTTTCTCTGGCTATATATATATATATATATATATATATACATATATATATAGCACAAAAATATGTTGCTAAGAGTGCAACAGGCAAGATGCAGACAGCTTTTTCACGGTCATTACCGATCATCAGTACATCATATGCCTTGTGCAGTGAGGTACATAAACAAAGCCAAACAAGTGCGTAACACTCACTAATGTGGTAAGGATCTCACTCGATCCCTATTTGTCCGCCCGCCAGTTACCTACCGGCGATAAACGAACGTTGTGTCATAGGACACATACCATATATATAGCACAAAAAAATATGTTGCTAAGAGTGCAACAGGCAAGATGCAGACAGCTGTTTCACGGTCATTACCGATCATCAGTACATCATATGCCTTGTGCAGTGAGGTACATAAACAAGCCAAACAAGTGCGTAACACTCACTAATGTGGTAAGGATCTCACTCGATCCTATTTGTCCGCCCGCCAGTTACCTACCGGCGATAAACGAACGTTGTGTCATAGGACACATACCATATATATAGCACAAAAATATGTTGCTAAGAGTGCAACAGGCAAGATGCAGACAGCTTTTTCACGGTCATTACCGATCATCAGTACATCATATGCCTTGTGCGGTGAGGGTACATAAACAATCAAAACAAATGCGTAACACTCACTAATGTGGTAAGGATCTCACTCGATCCCTATTTGTCCGCCCGCCAGTTACCTACCGGCGATAAACGAACGTTGTGTCATAGGACACATACCATATATATAGCACAAAAAAATATGTTGCTAAGAGTGCAACAGGCAAGATGCAGACAGCTGTTTTCACGGTCATTACCGATCATCAGTACATCATATGCCTTGTGCAGTGAGGTACATAAACAAGCCAAACAAATGCGTAACACTCACTAATGTGGTAAGGATCTCACTCGATCCTATTTGTCCGCCCGCCAGTTACCTACCGGCGATAAACGAACGTTGTGTCATAGGACACATACCATATATATAGCACAAAAATATGTTGCTAAGAGTGCAACAGGCAAGATGCAGACAGCTGTTTCACGGTCATTACCGATCATCAGTACATCATATGCCTTGTGCAGTGAGGTACATAAACAAGCCAAACAAATGCGTAACACTCACTAATGTGGTAAGGATCTCACTCGATCCTATTTGTCCGCCCGCCAGTTACCTACCGGCGATAAACGAACGTTGTGTCATAGGACACATACCATATATATAGCACAAAAATATGTTGCTAAGAGTGCAACAGGCAAGACGCAGACAGCTGTTTCACGGTCATTACCGATCATCAGTACATCATATGCCTTGTGCAGTGAGGTACATAAACAAGCCAAACAAATGCGTAACACTCACTTATGTGGTAAGGATCTCACTTGATCCTATTTGTCCGCCCGCCAGTTACCTACCGGCGATAAACGAACGTTGTGTCATAGGACACATAATATATATATATATATATATAACGAGAGCAACACCCTGTCGCTCGCAAGCGGAGTGCTGTTAGCACCCTCATCAATCGAACAAAAACCCACTGTTCTGATAAAGAGCTCTATCAGAGAAAATTGAGTTATTTATTCAAACGATTTTCCATAAATGTTTATCCAAGAGCTTTTGTAGTTCGATGCATGAGACGACAGGAGTTAAAAGAAAAAGGCAAGAAACTTAATTTTTCCGGTCAAGCGCCCAAACCAAAGAAAAATTTCGTACACCAAGAACGTGCCTGAACTCGTTGCAAGAAACCTCTGAAGAATAAAATCTAAGTGACGCACAAACAAACAACTACACTACGAAATCAGCTTGTACACCTAAGGAAAGGGTTGGCTATTTGGATAAAAAAGAAGTCGTATACGAGTTTCTATGTAACAACTGCAATGCGGTGTATGGAGGTCAGACAGGAAAGTCAGCCTCCATGTGCATACACGAACATCGACTGGCAGTATGGAGATGAGACCACTTGTCTCAAGTTGCCATGCATACGCTGGAAACTGGATAAAAATTTGCTTGGGACAAATCTCATTGTTGCCTCATGTCCATCTAAGAAAGGCCGAGAATTTTTGGAGGCCATTTACTCAGATAGCTCATGTATTAACCGACATGTCGAATTAGTCCATGTGTACGACAACCTGAAAGAAAGATGAAAGAGGTGACAGCCAATCCACACGGGAGTTAACCACACAATAACAGACATTGGCAGGAACGACTAAGCAATATCGATTTTTTGGGCCATTTTTACTTCTATCTGTTTTACACAATTTCTTCAAAGAACACATTTCTTAAGAAATTCTTTGTTTCCTAGTGTATATATATGGCCCTAGAAGCTGCTGTCTCCAAGTGTTAAAATAGAATGAAAAGATAAGGCGATCTCTGGGTAAGATGATTAATCTTCTTGCGTTTCACACTCATACTTGAGCGCATTATCGGAGATAGACAAAATGGGGAAAATACACGGTTCAAATAAGTCTTCGATACTCATTCCTAATAGGTCTACTGCTTTCTCTTATCATTGGCCCTCCTCTTATGCGCAAGTGGCACCTGGCCACCTTATATGGCGCTGGCAAGTCGATGTTGCAGTTTCTGGAGTTGGCGTTTGTTTGCCAGGCTTCTATGATTTCTCTCGCCAGTTTGCCATCGGCTCGGCCGAGCACTTGGGTCCCGTAAAAGTTGAACCATGATTGTTTTCTAGGCTGTGCCTGGCGACGTGCGACTGCACATCCTTTCGTTTTACGGCTGGGGCATGTGCGCTCATGCACATACTCAGTCGTTTGTCGGTCATACTGCAGTAGTTGGTCGTGCAGTCTAGACATTTGAGGCGGTAAATAACGCCTAACGTGTTCGCGGCTAGTAGTCAACACTTTGATTGCATTAGTAAGCGGCAGATAGTGCACTCAGTCAGCGTCCAACGCCCACGTTTAGCAGTCATAGTGCGCGTTCGGTGGCTTCAAATACATTCCTTACAAATGGCAAGACGCGAAAAGTGTCAGTTCGTTGTTTTTTCTCATATATATGTATATTTCCAATAGAAGCGAAGATGCACGTCCCCGAACACACACACACACACATATATATATAAATATATATTTCTAATAGAAGCGAAGATGCACGTCCCCGGACATAAATGAGGAGAAAAGGCGATCTCAGGGACTATATATATATGTTTATGTGGAACCGATAAAGACAAAGGAGACGGGAATGACCATTTATGGCTTTTTAGCCCTCATCAGCCAGTCATACCCAATACTAAGTGTGGACCACCTTTTATTCGACCAAGCAACCTTTGGAAATTGAGTCAAATGATCTGCCATTGAGCCACGGGATCTTTGTTATGTCAGTGGTGATCGGTAATATGATAAAAGTGCGCGGCCCACCGATCTACTTAGGGAACATGCATGTTTTGTTGTGCCCTGGAGCTCACTTAAGAGCACTCGCAGGCGGGGGCATAGTTACGTGAAGCATATTTTGCTAAAGTGGAACAGACAAAGACAAGGGAAACTGAAATGCCATTTCTTGCTTATAAGTCGTCATCAGCCAGTAATACCCAATCCTAAGTGTGGCGCCACTGTGATTTGAACGCAAAACATTTTCTTATTGAGGCAAACCCCCTACCATTGAGCCAGGAGCCCATTATATATATCCCAGGTGTGCCATATTTGGGATTGGGTATGACTGGCTGATGACAGCTAATAAGCCAGAAACGGCCATTCCGGTATCCCTTGTCTTTGTCGGTTCCACCTCATCAATATATATATATATATATATATATATATATATATATATATATATATATATATATATATATATATATGAAATCGAATCGACAAAAGACAAAGGGAGACCAAATAACCATTCTAACTTATTAGCCGTCATCAGCCAGAAATAGCCATTCCAGTCTCCCTTGTCTTTGTCGGTTCCATTTCATCATATGCTACACGTCGCTATGCGACCGCCTGCGAGAGCTCTAGTCTGAGCTCCAGGGCACAACGGAACATACATGTTCCTTAAGCAGATCCATGAGCACCACACTATCATATATATATATATATATTGAAATACAGTCATTTTAAGATATTCAATAAGAAAAGATGAAATTCTTTGGGAATATAGAGACTTTAATGCGTAAATTTTTAAGACTATTTTCCCAGCCTGTTGTCAAAATACGGGTTTTGTACAGGAAAAATTAATTAATTAACCCTGTTTAACAAAGGATTCTACGGTTGGGCGAAATCTGAAGCAATATGCGTTGAGTGCATTATGTCATCCTGTCATGATTGCTTCTGCGCGCTTGAATTTGTCCTTAACATTTTTGTATGCGGCATCCAATTCGATATGCCGGTTGCTGCATGCCTCATCTGAGTGCATTGCTTCTAGGAATTCACGGCCTTTTCTGGTTGTGCAGGTACCAACAATCCGTGTTTTCTCCCTTGCAAATTTATGCACTGTTTCCAGTGTATGCATAGCCACTTGGGATAACTGGTCTCGTCTTCTAACCTCTAACTGATGTTCGTGTAGGTGGGTTGAGATAGATTTCCCATTTTGCCCACAATAAACGGCATTACAACTGGAACATGCGATTTTGCAGACAACACAATTTTATCAAGATAGCTGACCCTGTCCTTAGGGTGAACAAGCTGTGATCGTTAAGTAAATGTAGGGTAGTATGCTACTTGTATCTGGTGTTTTATGAGCTGTCTTTCGACAAGATCTGATACATTTTTAATGTATGGGAGAGTTCACAAGGTCATTGTTTTGGGTGCCTGGGTGGACATTACGTTTGAAATGCCTTTTTCTTTTGATTCTTGCCGCTTCAAGGCATGAATGCACGAAGTCACGCGGGTATCCATTATAAGAGAACAAGTTAAAAAGGTCTTTCATTTCTGCTCATAGTTTTCTTCATCAGAGCAGTGTGTTTTGGCTTGATTTAGGAGACTGTTGATACAACTTATTTTGTGAGAGAAAGGTTGATTACTCTCAAAGTGTAGGATGTCCACAGTATATATATATATATATATATATATATATATATATATATATATATATATATATATATATATATATATATATATGTTTGTGTGTATCTGCTGGCCTTCGAAATCTGGCAACTCTCAATGATAAATTGTAGATTTGTATGCCACAAAAACACCCGGCCGATGGAGACTCCATAACTAGACAATCAACGATCGCTAGATTTTGCCTCTTGGGTCTGTCCAGTCTTCTCGGTCGTTGAACAAGAAAATACTTGACATCGTCCTTGATTCAGCAGCAAAAAGAGGCGGGTCGGTATATTAGTACGAATAAAGAATAAAAGTAGAGAGGCAAATTCCAGGAAATAGTTCGGGAGATGTTATCACTGAAATAAGAGGTTTGTTTGTCTGATTTTTTGGATTCTTCCTCAAACCCATTATCAGAGCTAATGGCACATAAGCAGCATATATGCAGAATGAACACTTGTTTTATTGGACTTATTCCAAATGCAACCGCTTGCTACCATAGCTGACAGATTCGCTTTCATGAACGGGGTTTCTTTTTGATGCGGGGATAGCGTATCAGTCCGCATGTTAGCCGTTAATCAGCGTAATTCCTTCAGTAGTAGTGATTCGCGAAATGATAGGTAGTCAGCAGTTGGGCTCGCTATCTATCCAAATTTTTGTCAGCCGTACTACTTTCGCGAGTGTAATTACTCTGTTCAGGCGGTTCGGCAGATAATATTAGGGTAGGAAGTTATTGCGCTAGTTACTGTACTGCCCGTTGGATAACAATGACCCATGCAGCTCACCGATCCTTCGGTTGTCACTGCTCACGAAGGTTCCAGCTTAACCAAAGTTGAAGGTTTGACCGCGGGCCTTCGAATTAGTCACAAACTGAGAGCTAGTATGCGTTCTCTTTACTGCTACATTTGCCTTCATCCACGTACGAAATATCCTCCAAATTTATCCGACATGGAACAGTGACAGTACATTCGGTAAGCAAACTCCCGCCGCTCTCTGTCTTAGCAGTGTGGCTTTCGGCTCATTACTTGGTTCCTGTCAGTTGCTCCTGATATGTATATAACTCTGACTCAAAGTTGTGCATGGAGGCGGCTGACGGCTTTCGTGACATTCTTCCTGTAAGTGAGCGCTCGCCACAATTTGGCATCGATGCAATCCGGGTTCTGTTCTCGTTAACGCATACAGATGTTGAGAAAGTGATAGTGGTAGTCATTTGCTCTGAGTATTCGGTAAAGAAATTTCAGTTCGACAACGTTGTTTTCTAGAAATACGTCTCACCACGCCGACATAATGCTCTAACGAACATATCTTTTTGGGCTGATTGGGTAGTTGCTTCATATTTATAACCTTCCTGAATACTTTAGATTGAGATCACCGCAATCTTAATGACAGATAAAAATATCAAAAAAGACCAGTGGGTTTTTTATTCCACAATGTGAATTTACTGCTTTGATAAGACGGTGTTGAGATGTTCTTTGAATTCCGACACCTGCTTTCGTTCAGCTACGCCAAGATTTTATTTACATTAACTTTAACTTTGGTCAGTGGTGGTGGAAGACTAGTGGCTAAAACGGTCTCATCTGCATGTAATGAACTCGGTTAACCCGTTGTGTTTTTCACCGGTTCGGTGTTTGGTCTATTTAAATTTAACCATCTATTTATACATAACTTAAGAACTTGGAGGATTTGAGCCTGTTGGAGACGATTTTCCGTTTTATCCTTATTGGTTTGGACATCAAATGATACCACGATGTAGTTTTGCCTCAGACTTAACGGCAAGATCGTAATATACGACCCAACTTACGGAAAAAGTAAACTTCAGGTGGTATTGGGGGGGTTTATGGGTGGGACTAAGTGAAGAAGAGGCAAGCGCCAACCTTATCCTAACCTCATCCATCGTTTTCGTTAGGGTAACCATTAGTTGTCGGGTTAGTGAGGTTGTATAGTAGTATGTTGCCCCAGGTTGTGAACTACCATGCAGCACTATGCATGATGACATTCATACCTGCTCTGACTCACATTTTTCGGGCCCTCGACGGGTGTTAGAATGCGGTCGGCTTTTTGCTCTACAAACCGGGCACAGAATGTCAACCATCACGAGCACAATGGATAGACTAAAGGTTGGCTTTGCATGTAATACGGTCGCGTAATACACGCTGACCTATCCTTTGTTCGCTGGTTTGGGTCGCATATTGCCAACCTTACCAATCTTGTCGACCTTTAAGGTCTCCCAGGCATTTTATTAATGAGCTGGCTGTTGCTCGGAATAAGTGGTTAGAAATTTTAGACGTCAAAAAGCCATAGTTTGGAATTCCCTTGAGAAAGACGATGAGTCGGATAAAGGCACCCTCAATGTTTACTGTTCATAGACCATAGAATCCTGCAAAGGAAATTTCTTGGGCCACGTGTTCGTCAATCGGTGATGTTGTATTTAAGATTTCAATTTCCCATACCCTCTTCTTTTTAAGGAGCTGGTTTTCAATGTGACTTTGAACTGGCGGGCCCCAAACCGACTTTTACTTTCTGCAGGTATTCTGTCCTATTTTATACGACAGTGAAACGCTCCTTGTTCACAGACCCCCTAACAATGTATTGGTTTGCCTTCAGCTCCTGTAGTGCATTACCTTTTAACTAAGGAACCCCTTCGATCACGGTGTGAGCCATGAGAAGAGACTACACGTATTTCTCACTGCCCTGATAGCAGGTTTTATTATGAATCTGCATAAAATTTCCATTTGCTTTTCAACTTCCAGTGTACTCAGCAATCTGTGCGCATTCGATAGATGAATTTGGATTGATTCTGTTTGTCTCAAAGTTTCCAATAGTGAAACAATTCCTGATTGGAACAAGTACTGTTTAAACTATAAAATTTGCATACGACGATTTTTTGAGTTAATGGCGTAAAAAGTAAGCATGATGCAAATGTATTGCTCAGCCCCATTGGTCATTTTAGGAAACTCACGAAACGGCAGTATGTTTTCAGCTCACAGAACTTTCATCAAGCGGAGTGGGATTTATGCAAAATTTTGCGGCTTATTTACGGCAGAAAGCTAGGCACCCTTCGAGCCACCCTCCCAGGACGTCCTAGAATCGGAACAAGTCAGTCATTTAGGTGAGGACGCAGTTCGCATGCTCGAATCCTTCTGAAGATTACAGATAGCTGATGATGGACGGTTGTAACATGAATGGTAGAATGAGAGCCATAACTAGCATCGCGCGGTATTTTGCTATCACACCTGGTTATTTTCGAATTAAAATAATCGGTCCATCATTTCCACCTCTGAAAAAAATATTCAATCACCAAATGAACGTTGTATGTTGATGTTCTGGTTCAAAGTATATATCACTGCCGATGCAGGTAGAGAATTGGATTCCAAACTACAGCTGAAAAAAATAGACTGGATCTTCAGAAAAAAAAGAGTTAACCTACCGACTTCGATAACATACTAGTGACAATCCTCTAAAGTAGAAGCGAAAAGACGCAGAGGCACATTAATAAATAGTAGCTATGGAACCGATTTTCTACGTTACCACAGTCCTATTGCTTGCATTTTCGTCCACAAAACACCCTTGTACCTCTCAGACGATACAGATTTTGCAATATCTCCTAAACATCAGCTACATTTTTTTTGTTATAAGAACAGCTGAACAGGAAAATCATTCAGGAAAGCTTCAGACAATTCGGAAATTTAGACAGCGTGAGATTCCATCTTCATGCCATTTAGTTCAGAAAATGTTGAATTAATTGCTTGACGTTGTCATAAAACTTCCTGTGGTGGGAAGTTTAGAAACACCACAATAGAGACAAACTTGTCAAGGTTTCATCATTTTTTTGTCATGCAGCATGAACCTCTCGCAATCTGTCCTCACTTGAATGTGGACGTGAAGCCACCAAGTAGGAAGCCATACAACCCACAGGCACTGCATGATGCTACTGAAGCGGTTCACTGAACCTGGCGTATTTGTGGCCGAAGAGTCTGCAGCGGTGAAATAGGATTACTGGAATTGTGGGTGGCCCAAAATGCATCAAAAATGAGGAGGAATGCTACCAACCGCGGCCAAATTGACACATCTCAGGTACCTCCCTCCAACTCCACGCTTGCTGGAGACTTAATTCTCACAAAAAGTGGAACCTAACCGGATTCCGGGTTGAGTCATTTGGGAATGTTTGGCCAGGAGCCAACCATTTAGCGTAAGAACACCCACAATTCGCGTTACCTTCACACTTGGACTGGGCTGTATGAGCAGCCTCGCTGACAGCGTGTGCCAGAGCATTACACGGGTGAAAGCGTTCAGTGACAGAAGTGGCGGGGCATCGCTATGCTAGGTGGCTATGACAAACAACGTGAGACTGTCCACGATGTGGATATGGTCTGCCACTCAAGAGTAATGATATGGGAACTTTGAAATCCATTGGGTAGTGACTAAATCCTCTACGTGACACTGTCCCTTTTCCTTTTATGCTTCTGATGGTGGTTTCAAGTTGAATAACAAAATATCAGGAAAGGGAGAAAAACCCCTTTGCCCTTCAAATACGCTGCTCATTCTCAGCTGCCATGATTGTTACAAATGATTACTTCTGATCTGGTGAAGGTGTTTGTTCATTTTTTTTAACATTGATTGTCAGCCGAACGTCACGTCATCTGTGATTAGGCATGAACTCTTGCCTGCTTTTAAAAAGTCACGATCTTATAAAGACGGCTTTAATGGCCATATATGGAAGATTATCCTTTCAGCACTTGTCTGTGATCTAACCGCCACAAGATTCACATGAAAGTAACCCAACGTGGAATGTTATTCTGTTTGCGAACGAAAGGTCAACAGGTGGTTCAACCGGCGTATTTAGAAATAAGTATTTTAATTGGATGATAACTTTGTTATTTATTGATAAAAGACATTTTATAAACGCAGCAAACCAGTTTTGCTATCTGAAGGCTATCCCATTTCATATATTTCATTTCATTTTGATTCTGGCTGATTCCAACCTTGCTATTTTTGCTGCAGGTATAGTGGCAGGTCGATTAGTTGTGGCAATTTAAACGTGAATCAAATAACACAAGCCCAATAATGAAGTTAATGTTATTAAACCCAATAATAATATCTTAAATATTTCCCTAACACGGTTTGCGTAGATGACCTAAGTAGGATAATTTTAAACGCAGCATCTTCCATTAGAGTCACTTTCACTCATATGGGTTTTCTGCTGCAGAATCAGTCATGATCAAGTGAACTGTTTCAGAACTTGTAACAATGTGTGTTGCGAATAGTAAAGACACGCACCACCTTAAGTGTGGTATTTTATATTGAAGGTTATAGGGTCACTAATAAGTATCCTGGTTCGCACGAATTAGGTATATATCTGAGAGTAGAATAATTTAGTTCACTTTAATTATGAAAGAGCGGATTAGTAGTATTAGTATGAATAGAAGGGAGAGTATAAGTAGTAACTCTATATTTGTATAGTTATAGTAGTTGAAACAGTAGAATATATATATTTTTTTCTTCGCTTTCATGATAAAACTAACTATCACTTTAGTTGCAGGAATGACTCTTAAGTAAAAGCTACATGTCCTATTAAATAAAAATATCTAGGCAACTTGTACATTATGCTATTCCTCAAAGCTTAGAAAATGTTCTAAGATTAACCTCTTTTCTCTTTGAATCAATAGGTTTTGAAAAGTTTAAGCAAATATTGGGTAACATGCCACTCGAATAGCACTCACAAAAGTCTCAAAACTGCCGCCATTTTTATTTCCTTTCAATCAAATTCTCATTTACGAAGATCATAAAAATTCACAACGCCCGATCACATAAAATCCAGATCACTTTTTGTTCTTTCGAAAGTCTTTTTGTGAACCTGCTTCTTATTCTATACGTATTATGGGTTTGATAGCTATTGGAAGACTTTTATGCCACAATGACAGAAAGATAATTCTGTAGAATCAGGTAATTTACGGACAACTACTGATTCCTGGGATTGAAGTCGTTGATTCAAACGAGAGGAAAAGGAGAAGAGATGAGAGCAATATGAAGAGAAACTTTAAGTTTTTATGACGGTTGCTTTTGCTAGTTAATGAGTGCGAAGTAAACGCGTGGGGTCTATTAAGGAGACTTGTCTTTGGGTGGTCCCAACTGCCATAGGATCCATTCGTGTTTACCTTTACAATTGTCCCACCTGGTTACCTACTTCCCTGACTTTCTGGAGTGTATTTACTTAGAAAACAGAACAAATTGCTCATAATGACTTGTGTACCCTTTTACTCTACACCCCCGCACTTGAGTTATTTAGACAGGATTGTTTGCAATGCAAAGAAAGCATCTTATTTTTAAAACGCTCATAAAATAGTTTTTACTTATAAATATTCAGTAGGTATATTTGTTATGGTTCACTGCAAAATTTTGAGTGGTCATTTTCGACTTTACGACCTTTATCAATTCTGTCTAACATTTTGCTTTAACTTGCGTCACATCGCTTTACTTATGGTCAGATTTATGTCTTGACTTTGTATGTAAACGTTATAGCGTCAGTTACAACTGACCTATGTTCAAAAACATTATTTTTGCAAATCTCTGAGGCTTATTCGGCTACTTTATTGGATGTAACCAAAACATTTTTATCCTCTTTAAACAAAGTGTTTGGCTCCAGAGAGTGTAAAACAATTCTAGATGAAATTTAAATTAATTAACGTCCACAATAATACTTAACACTAAAGAAAATCGTCAAATAAACTTAATCTATAGTTAAGGTGCTATTTCATGAAAGAATAATCGAGAATTAAAACCTCTTTTTGATTAGAAAGGGTTGCTAAGAAGGGTTTAAATATTTATTTCTGATATGATCAATATGCAAATTTTATATACATGACAGGGTGTGACATTTACGAACATCTATTCAGCTCCATGCAAAAACTACGCTCTGTAAAACGGAATACTTAGGTCGCATGCATTTGGTTTACCGTATTTATATTTATAAATTAAAATATAATTGATATAAAAACATACAGAAAAATACTTGTTCTCGTACTTATTTGGTAGGAAATCACGACTGCATTCTCAGCTTGAAAGTATTGTGGTTTTTGGTTTCAAAATATGTTTTTGAATATACCATGAAATATTCATTCATATTGCTGCTTTTAAAGTATACAATATCTGCCTCATGCATTGCAAAAATTGTAAAAGCACTATACGATGTCTTCCAAATAGCATATATAAATAAAAAATTTCCTGTACACGGAAAATTTTGGCTTGCAGAATGGAAATCGTGAATGCAGGTGTAACAGCAGTTTGAGTCTTATATTAGTAGGGAATTTAGAACTTTTTTAAAAAAACCAAAAGTAACCTTTCTTCAAGTTATAACTTTGAAAGAAAACTGAATTTTCTCAAAATATTTAAAAAAGCAAACATTTTTATCCATATCTTCCCTTGAATATGTTTCAAATAATAAGTACAAAAATCTAATAGGAGTTATGCCTACTAATTAAGCAGCCATTCTTACAGAATTTATTTTCTGCAAGCACATGGAGAGAGGTTTTTTAAAACCCGCCCTTCTGACGTTAATGAAACCTATTGTTACTTCGTAGCACGATTATTAGCATTTAACCGTACTAAAATAATATTTAGTAATCGAAAATAGATGCTAGATTTCCGATTACCATTTTGTAAGACAGCACCTGCAATGTTGCTCGACTCATTTCCCAAAATTGCGAAAATAATTTAACTTTGGAAAATTTTATGTATGTTTTTTCAGCAGTTGAGTTATGTAAATGCTTTCAGGATAGATTTTGTGTGTTTACAAAATAATGTTACGCAGCACAATAATTGTAGTCAATAGACAATGAGTATCAACATGTTGTAAACATCTGCGTGTTTTCCAACGTACATTGAAACTGAATAAATCGACTACCTCTCCAGGTGCCCGGAAGCTGATACCTTTTCCAGCGTCAACCAGTGCTCTTAATGCGCTTGATCATTCACAGGTTGAGCGGCTGCCTCTCGGTGAACACATGTACGGCAGCCCATTAATTGTCAAAGAATGGGCGGTGGTATTGCCTGTACAGCTGTTAGCAGTTGAAGTTGCGATCAGTGGTACCAACATTCTGATAAATTCTGTCGTTTTAAGCTGGCCTATGTTTTGCCTATATTGATGAAAATCAATTAACCACTGAATGGTAGCTAGTTTACTAGTAAGTTTATTGGCCGTTCTTCCCAAAAGTACTATTCAAGCTTGCATTTACTTATTTTCAAATTCCCATCCGCAATCTTCTGTCCTTTTCGAATTAGATGAGTTATAATGTAAAGAACCTAATACTCAATTACGACAAAATGCCCGGAATGGGGTTGATTGGTTGCTGTATGAGTGCGCCAATGTAGCGATACAGCAGTTTTGATGATAAAACCCTACTCCGTTTTTTTACAGGCCTAGATATTCCATGTCTGACCAAATTGTGTTCTCCTTAATTTGGCTGGTATGGTGCATAGTATCAAAGCCCGCTTGCTAGAATGGGGTCGTACATCAAACAACATGGTTGATTGGGACCTTTGCCTGGTCAACTTGGCTCAGGTTGTTCATTAGCGCATTGGACAAATGAGTGTATGGTCAAGATAGCTCGTGTTTAGCGTTTGCGTACCTCGGTATAAACAGGTAAATGCGCTCGCAAGTCATCACAACGCATCAAAAGAAGGTTGTAAATCGGAATTGAGGACGAATTTTCATTCAGACGCTGAAAGTGCAATGGATTCTACTTAATATGACCTCCGAAATCCCCCTTTCAATGTGATTATTGAGGATTGTGTTACGAGCGCGTGTTGCGCGAAAACAGGGCCGTTCATGATTTTCAGTCACTGAACCAACGCTCGCCTTGTCTTGTTGACCTGCTATTGTCCGCACTTAATTATTTTTATGGGTAGAAAGACTTAAGGAGATGTTCTGGTGGTCCACAACACTTTAATTAACCTGCGGTATTGCAGTCGTGAATCTCAGCATTTTAGACGTATGAAGTACTAAAAATATTATGAAATATTTTTTACTTTACGGCGGTTTTTCGCAAGTCTTGACATTGACGATTGTAAGTTGGTGGATATCTAGTCCTTCAAAGCGGGTGTTATGCCTAAATGATTTAACCCTACTGTGACCTCGCGGCACCTCGCCCAAATATCAGTTGGATGAACAGCACGTTCTGTAACTTGAATGATATTTTAGTTGATTTTGTTAACTCATCTCCAGCCTTCTCAAAGAACCAAGATAAGAAAGACCAGTGTTTTGCAAGCCCACCTCATCATTACGAAAATTATGCTCTTGTCCCTATTACTTCCTAAAGCACATATGCTTTTCTTGAGTACAACAGATGAATGAATATTCAAGTCAAATAAATTGATAATCCTATTTTGTTCAAACAATTTTTCCTAGCGTAGTGGCTTATTAATTCAAAACCACGGAAACCCCTATTTCATCGAAATAGAATTGTTATTTCCTTTTTTGTTTAAATACTCACGGTAGGTTATGCACAGCAGCCCGGAAGCCAGAAACCCGAGGTTCCTGTTTTACTTTATGCTGGACAATGGAAATATTTGTGAATCGCGAATGTTTATCACCAGAATTATTATACGTTTTAAACCGATTTCGAAGAAACGGGATTTTACTGAAGACCGTGCGTGTGAAAGCAGCAATAAGGGCATCTCAGGGCTTTCAATCCACTATTTTCTATGGCTATCAACTTCTTGGAGCTTTTATAACAGATGCGCACTATCGACTTCGTACAGTCTAGAAGTAAAAATAATATCATATGCAATTTTTTCAAGGAGCAGCAGTTCCGCAGTAAATGAGACTGGGGTTTCTGGCTTGCTTGGTGCTGTACATAACCTACCATTACCGTGTTAATTGTCTATTCCAGTTTTCAATAACGTGTGTTTGCAAACGCTGATTGTCGTCATCATGTTGCATATGGCAAAGCTAGATGTAATCTTCTTTTACTTACTTGTATTGCTGCGCTCATCCTTATGAATTTGATCCAAAAGGAAATGCAGCGGAATAATTGAAATTTAACCATCTACCATCAAGCAGTCTTCAGTTTGTCGATTGTGCAGGCGCAACTTATCCAAATTTTCTGTTTATTTTTTCAAAAATCAGTGAGATTTTTGGCCTTATTAATGGCGAACTAATTCTCAAATTGCTCTCATTAACAAAGCTGTTTTGCGTAACCCAAACCACTTAGTGGAACCTTTTCGCCTCAAGAATGGTTTATAGTCTTGGACAGAAGGATCTTTTTTTGCCTACCGATAAGAAACCATAAGTAACAAACCCTGATGCGACGCGGTTGGATCCTCTTTGTTAATCTACCGTAAATTATTCACACTCTTTTTTATGCTCTTCCCACCGCGGTTCAATACCTACACTGCAGTCACCATTTTTTTGAAATAATAAAGCTTTGATGAGTTCTGTTCGGTGCACGTAGCTGCTCATGTAACTTATCACTCCGGCTGATTTATCTAAAAATCTCTGCAATATTGTTTACCCATATTTCGTTGTTATCATTTTCGTCTGTTTTAATCTTTCTTTCGATAATTTATAGATTCTTCGGATGAAAATTTTCAAAGACTTGGAAGACTTCTTGAAATTTTACACTTTCTCCCACTTTTACACTGGTTAAATCTGCTTGTAGTCTAGCGCATAAGCGTCGTGTGAGATCATTGAATAACAGAGGATTTACCGTAACCACAGATACTCAAGCTAAGGTTTACTTGTTATTCGGGATGAAATTGTTTCAATGTTGTAACTCGTAAATCAAAAATTAAACTTCATATCGTAGCCTCTCCAACATTACCAAGTTTACGGGAAATGCTTTTGCCATAGCGCTGTACTGCATTTTTAATGCAGAAGAAAGCACATCTAGAATGCAATTTTCACATTAATGAAAAAAATCTATCCTCTGACATGGGACAGTACGCAATTTTATTGAAATTAAAGGTACAATAATCTGTAATAATGTGACAGTCCGTGAATTATGAACAAGGAAAGATGTAACGAAAACTTTGAGAGTTGAATTTTGCTAGAAAACATAATTGAATGATTGAAGATGGACTAACTTGTTGGTTGTGCGTTATTATTAGTGCTGAAACTTTTGAATCCTATCACATGTTATCTGAAAAAACGATCAGTGAAAGTGCATCTTAAGCAAAGTTATCTGTTCAAGCCTTTTCGCTCTAAGTCCGCCACATCATGGTCTGTATGGAGGCGCAATTGGCACTTTCCTCATGAATCAGCCAAGATAAATAAATAAAGGGGTCAGAAAAAGCAAATGTATGTAAAGGTTATGACCATGTTTCAACTTCCAGACCCTCAAATGCTGTGATGGGCATTCGTTTTTTTGAATAACAATGTACATGGTTATGGAGTATTTTTTCTTTCCCTGCAGTATTTTATCAACCTCAATTGCCATTTAGTTTTAAGCAGTATTGAAGGACACAATTGCATCATTTGAGCATCTTCCCTGAAAGGTCGTCACATTCTTAACATCTTACGTGACCTGCTATCATTTCCAACCGGAGGAATTTTTATAAACAACTTTGTTTGCAGTTTTACATGTTGTTTTTCCTAAGATTGCCTTAGCGGGGTCACCCTAGTTCGTAGTTGAGGTTTAGCTAGGTGACTACGACCAGGAAACAAAAGGTTACCTTTTCAATTCATTTATGTGGTTTTATTTTGTAGATTGTGTAGTGCATACACATTTGTTTTTTTGTGTTACAGCACGCTCCATCAAGAGCAACATGACCGAAAACACTTTGATTGATATACCGCATACGTTTATAGGTGAAGCTTTCACTGAATTCGTGTGAATAGTGTATATGCGGTGTTTACAATTCCAAATTTTCGCTGGTTACAAAAAATTCGAGGCGTTATCTTGTTCTTCATATAAATTTTATATCTCAGTGGAATTGTTCATTTTCGATCGATTAAGACTCCTCCTTGCGATCCATTTGGGCTTGCCTTTCAAAATATTCTGCAGCAGGCTTAATAAGGATTACTAATACTGTCATTATTATCCCACTATTGCCTACTCATCGTTGCTACTTATGCGAATTTAAGTAACAACTAAATCGCAATGTTATGTATAACACTATTGTTTTGCCTTTTAGTTCCGCATAGTCCAAGAGGGAAAGACATCATAGTGTTAGACCCACAAACAATCAGGGTGACGTGGTTGGCGCCGGAAAAGCGTCTATCAGAAGTACGCCATTTTAAAGTCTCATGGTCACCTGCGTTGGCCTCTGTCGAGGGTACAAGTCAAGGCAATTCTCACAACGTTCTAGTCAACCCAGTTGATCCCCTACAACTCTATACCGCCACCATCAGCGCCTTACAGCCAAACATTGCTTATAAAGTAACTGTTGCTGCTGTTAATGCCCGTGGACAGGGAAAGGCCTACGAGTATCCCGTCGTCGTAACAAGGCCGGATGGTATGTAATTGACTTACTTAGTTATAAGTCATAATAATATACTATATGAGACCTGTGCATCTATTAGCTGCTGCAATTCTTGCTTACCTTTATTCAACCATATACCATTAAAAAAAACATAAGAAAGATTCTGAAATCATAATTCCGGTACCTGTTTTTTACAGGGAGCGAATTACAGTAGGACGCCCATCAGTTAGATGCTCACATGAACTTATTCTCTGATACGTAAAGTCCATCCGGTAGTCAGTGGGATATTTCGGACATTTAATGTAACCACATTCGATACATGCATAGTGGTTGCACTCCCTTTTCGTTATTTCAGTGGCTTGTTTTTACTCTTATCTAGAATCATAAATAACCCGTCCTCCAGAAATCCAATACAACAGTAACACAACGACCAACTAGTGTGAGGGAAAGGCGTTCTGACAAAATGGCTTCTACTCTTTGCTGAGTTTGAAGCTAGACGTCTGTTTTCATACAGAATGACAGATTTATCTGCTAACGTAGCTGATGTCTACTCAACACGTTCAAAGGTGACTGCTATTGGAATTTACCCAAGCTAAGGTGAGCTGATGAATCAGCTGAGTCTCCGTTCTGACGAATACCCAGCCGTACACCAGCAACGATAAGGCTTCAAGGTTGCTTAGTGCTGACGCGTCGGCTGCCTTATAAAATAATATCAATTTGGTGGATAATACTTTGGTGTAGAGACTGTTAAGCGCCGGTTAATATGATTCAGTAGCACCGTTGTCTTTTGGGTAGGTTTTACATCAGTGTCAGAGAATTCTGAACAGCTTTTTGGGAACTTGCCTGTGTTAGCATTGTAGGAACTCTCAATTAACTCTGGAAATTAACTACTCCACTTAATGCCATGGCATCTGCGGAAAATGATGCACTCCTTAACCGTGAACCAGTGATCTTGGTGATTTATATTTCAACTAGACTTCTCACTTAAAAACGGACCCTTGGTACAGAATAGTTGAAAATGCAAGTGTTCCTGGACCCTACAGCTGAAAGCCTAACGGCGCGCAGTCTTAATCTGTACAACGTGAATATCTGCTGCATATTTTAGGTCGGGTCCTTAGTCTCATATACGTGAGAAAGCGAACTCCATGACCAACTCCTACTTCAATCTTTATCACAGCATATAATGTTATTATACCGGTAGAAATGGTGCGGGGATCGCCCTTTCACCATGATCGAAACATAAAGTGCTTGCTTGAGAACTGAATGATGACCGGCTGTTTTGCAGACCCCTAAAGGCGTCACTCATGTACACATATGTAGTCTTCGTGGAAGCATCAACATCAGCTGTCGTGAAAAACTATAGAACCCATAGTAACCGGAGCTCTGCGCACAAAAATCAACTATAGTCTCCGTAGCGGGGGTATCAGTAGTAAATTATAAAAATTTTAGTTTTTATATTCGCAACACTGATGAGCTCATTCGCTGGTATATTGAACATCATTCCTATGAGTAGATCATCTCTAGTGTCAATGGTTACCTATTTACCCTGGTCCTACGATACTGATTCCTCTTCCAAACCCAGAGAATGACTGCATTAACTAATCGTGACGGCTATAAAGCAAAACTCCGACGGCCTAGCAGCAAAACCTACACAGTTATTAAATTTAACAAGTAGAATTATTTTCGAGCTTAACGATTACAACTGGACAAGTCATTAAAATGTACAGCGTTCACAATGATTAAACCACTGGCATTGCAAATTCCTGTTGAATTCTGGCGTTCGATCGAGTGTTAGTTGCACTTTCAGGTTGCTATTTTACTCTTCGGCCCCACAACACAAGTGTTCGTTAGTTGGAGAGAACGTTAAGTCGGAACTGCAGTACAAACAGAACAAATCCCCATGGCCTTCACATATCCCGTTATTTTAATGAATTCTCTCAAGTTGTTTCATATTCTTTTCTAACAAGACACCTCACTGAAAATCTTGAGTAAAATCTAAATATGCAGCTACTGTCCTCAAGCAGGCTTCCTTTGCGAGCTCTGACTTATCGTCAATTTCATTTCATAAACGGAACATTTAGATTGCTCACTGACAGACTTGCAACGAGCACATTGTTTAAATTCCAACCTATATGAAGTTGTTACCGGATGTATTTCGAGTTTCAATTCAGCAATGATGCCTATGTAAACGTTCAAGAAGTCAACGTCCGCGCACGTACGTTTTCAATTATTTATTGTCCGGTCTGTACAAGAGTATAAGGGAGGGCAGAGAAGGAAGAGTTTAAACAACCAATAAGCAGTAGGTGTTGAGGGAAAGGATTGAGGGCGTTCAGGGGGGGGGTCTAGGCGATTTGGATTGGTGGTGGTGGGGGAGGGAGGCGGCTTCGTCTGTACAGCGAGGTGACAGGTGTAAACACGCATGCTGGTTAAATCTTCGAGCAAGGGAGCCTGAGGGCCTGTATTAATGCTTTATGCGAACACAAGATTGTAGTGGCTAGCCGTATGGATAATGGCTCTGCCGTCGCGCGTATCCACTCTCGCAGGAACTTAGATTGTCTTGCTAGCATTTTATCGATGCCCCGTAATGACTGGTCAACGTCTATCCGGTGGCCGCTGTTAATCATGTGGGCCGCAATCGCACTAGCAATCGACTTTTTGTGCGAGCATTCGTTTGGATAAGTGCCTAGTTTTTCGGCCAATATAACCTGCCCCACAGGCGAGAGTGAAGGTGCAGACGCAAAATGAAGAGATCTGAAAGGACTGTCTATCCTCCGCTTCAAGGCGAAGAAGTGGAGTGCTTGTAGTCTCATCGCTGGACCCCACCCTCCCCCGCAATGACAGTATGATTAATAACTCCTTCCTCTCAGCCGTCGGCACGGCCAATTTTGGGGGTAATTGTCCGTATATTTACTGCTTAACTTTTCTGGAAAGCCGTTTTCCCGCAGAATGTTCTGTATAAGAGCGAATTCCTAGCTCGGTTGTCGAGGCAGCTGACTAAGCTTCGTTTCTGACTTAAAGCGGCAGGCACTATGATGAGTAATCGAAAATGTATGTTCACTGACGTTGATTTCTTGAATATTTCGAATGCACAGCAAAGGTCCTACACTAACCAGAACTGTTTCTCCATTCCTCCATACCCTTTCAACAACAGTAATAAATAAAAAAAGGTAACCTAAGCATGATCTGCTTGTCTTGGCGCTGCGCGATGTTATCTGGTTCCTCGACAAGTGGCATTCTGATAATTCCGGTTGATCAGGCAAAAAAGCCCGTATCGCTACATACTTCGATTTTGTATTGTTCGATTACGTTACGCAGCCTCCCACCGCGCCGCCCACCGTCTGCCTTTCACAATGAATATACTGGACGTTATTTTATTAATGGCGGTAAGAAGTGAACCTCGCAGTCGCCGATGCGCAGCACTAGGTTTATGACGGAATCCGCCAGAGAATGTTTGGCAGATCTTTTAGTAACTGTGTGCTTTACAGTGCTATTATTTTACTAAATGACTGTTACGCACACAAAAACTGCACACGTAACATCAACCATGTTAAAATGCTGCAGCTGCTGGTTGATATTTTTCCTTTCATTAGTCATTCTAGAGCTGCGTGTTATTTTGGCTCTCGATATAATAGCGAGTTTTAATGGACTTCTGTTTGGGCGATGTTGTTGGAAGCGGTTTTTTCATTTTTCCTGAAATGATGGTGATATATTTTCTCACCGTCTTAAAATTTTAGGTCAGCAGCTTACCGGAATCGTTCCCGTTAATGGTACTGAACGTACTGTAATTCGATGCCGTAAGCATAACCGATCGTTAGGCCATTTGTCAATAAATTATTCCCCCTTTTCTTGTCCTTCACTGAATGACCTCGACTGGCGTCCTTGGGCACATACTTCCGTTTTTAGGAAACTCCTCGAAAAAAGACTGTGGAACGTTTTCTAAGTCAAATACAAATGCAACCATACCCCGATTTCTTGAGAGACTCTAGAGAAACATTTTCAGAACGTTATTATTTTGGATTTAAGCCTAAATGTTTTCGAGTGAATAGGCGAAAGAATACCAAATTTGGCGAATTAACTGCGCAATGGCAGTTCATACTGAAGAAAACCATATGCAGTAAAATGTTCCACTGCCTTTATCTCGTAGATTTGTCTGTTGAAGCACTGCTACCAACCATTCGAGCAGCCTTGGTGACTCACATCCCATCTGAGCCCTTCGTAGTCAGTCCATGCAATCGCCAAAAGAAGCGAAATAAACTTCTGTGAGCTGAGCGTAAGGAATTTGGGGCTTACGAAGTTTTTTGTCTTTCAAACCTAAATGAGGTTTAAATTTAATTCATTTGGCAAAATTTAATTACACAAAACCTTCATGAATTCACTTCGATTTGATGCAAGATGCAGTAAGACGTGGATACAATGTAATTATACAGCATAAACGAGCCAAGTCTGCCAGGCCTGTCGGCGTGATGAAACACTTGAAGATTAATACCAGTTCAGCACCACAAGTTGTTCGGAATTAATTTGTTTTACGAAAACAATTTGAAGAGAAGTAATACTTGAAGTTTTGGATGCATTTCAGATTTGAGAGTGACAATGTAATCACAAGATTTTTTATCAATGGTTTTCCCATAATATGAAGACCGGCTGCAGGAAAAGTGAAGGAGTTAGCAACAGTCCACAAGAAGAAAATTCACATTGTTGGCATGAGTGAGCTTCGGGTAGACAATGACAGGTTATGTCTACATATCGTCACTTTTTTTGTGAAAAAAGGGTGTGTTGTTGACGGTATTTCCTTACTAGTTTGCTCACATTAAATAATTATCAAACATTTTTAAACTGTAACTCTGCATAAAATTACGGTTTATTCAGTTTTTTTTGAAAGGTTGGGATAGTGAAATGGAAGCACACCGAATGAGGACACGCTATAATGCAAAATCTAATACACTTCAACCTCCGTTGACGTCAATAAGGTGGAAATAAACGACGCTTAATACCTATTTGTCACTTCAGTAAAATGCAAAGTCTTTTCACCTTCATTTTTACACTGAGCACACTGGCTATGAGTTAAATTGCATAAAATAAAATAATTCAGATTTTTCAAAGATTTCCCATTTTCATCCGGTTTACTGGACTTTACTCGCGTGTTTTCTGCTTAAATTGGGCTAATGTTCCCGAGATTAGGTCGGTGGATCTAACATGTGCAAGAACACTTTTCATAATCCACAACGATGAATTAAGTTTACGCAGCCTTCCGTATTTCGTCATTTTGCTACTACGCTAACAAACTCTCTTGCCTGATGACGGATTCAAAGTTGTTGAGGTGTTCGCCATCGGTCATTTGTCGTATATGAAAACTGGCTTGTCTTAAATTATGCTTAACCAAAGAATAAGTGTGTGCTCTTAAATGACATGCAGTTATTGAGACAAATGAAAAGAATAAAATATACTGTCTACATATACACATATCAGTATTGCGATAGTTGGTAGTGAGATATTTATGTAATTAGAAGTCGGATAGTCGTTCACTTCTGTTAGTTGTGACCGGATTTTCGAAAGTTCAGTATAGTGTTAGGAGAAGCGGAGCAAGGAAAAATTAGAACAGAAAAAGTTTCATCAAGTATCCTGTTTTCACCAAAGATACGGTACGATGTTTGCGAAGTTTTCGTTCATTTTGTGTTCCAACGTCTTGTCCATATCGAGGACACTGGCTGACAGCGCTCGAAGGAATGCAAGTTAACTCTACACTCGAAGGACAAACCTACATTCTGGAAAACGGTGCAACCTAGTGCACTCAAGAGGTAGGAAGCGTTTACGCCACCTTCAAATTGAGGTTGTCTAACTGTGACCGAGTGATGTGTGCCATCACAATTTGTTCATAAAAACGTGTAAAATAGTTGTGGGATAAGCGCAGACATTGCCGAATCCAGTCTGCAATGACTGCGTTCTTGCCCACTGAAGCGGTTACATAATTCTGCATATGTCTGTGTTCAGCCCTCGTAACATTTTCAGCAACCATGCTCTAGCTCAGAATTTATAAGTAGTTTGCCACTTGCTCGCTAAATATCCCATGATTATCTTTTTGTAGAGTTCATGGGCACTTAGTAAGCCGGAAGTTTCATTCTCAGACGATAAGCTTTCAATTGTCATTGATGCAGTTTTTTTCTATGAAAGAAGAAACATTGGCCTACTTGCGGAGGATATTGTGATTGAATATGTGTGAAACGATCTGATTTCTCACCCCGCACTTTGTTTCTAACCTACATAAGGACCATAATGCTTATCGAGCAGATGTATTTTCAGAGAATGCCCACAGACATTCTTGGATGCAGTATGCTCTTAGAGAAAAACTTAAATGTACATTTGCACTAAATTTTGTCTTTTATCATTGCGCTCCCGAAAGGTATCATTTTCCTCACGAGCAGTAAAATTTTGCAAACAATTACTGCGTTTGACGCAAGTGACAGGACGGTAGCCGATAGTATAGGGAAATTTGAAACGCTACAATTTGAAAGTGTTAAAAAATCCATCAACAACTGTTTTCCAAATGTAACACAAACTTGACCTCTGACGCAAAGCGTAATGACCTAAGCGTTAAAATAATAAATTACGAAGGCGATTTCTAGAGAAAAGACTTGAAAAACTAAGATTATTGCAGGAAACGCAGCTTTCGGTGAAAAATTCAAAATAAAAATTCTCATATTTTTAAAAGATCGTCTAATTACCTCATAGCATTCCATCCTTACTAAGGTATCGTGAACAATAAAATTGTACACATTTTTCATGACTCTCTGTTTACCATAATACATTTGCTAAGTAATTTTTGTGAAATTTCTTATTAAACTGAAACAAACCTTGGCATGAATCCTCCTAGCAGCTCAAATTTATCAACTAAATTTTCATCCTTCTTTCTGACTCTTGTACTGCTACAAGGGTAGCCTCAACCTTTTTCTCAATTCTGACCCGGAATATCCAGATGCTCAAAATGCCCTCACATATTGTGCGTCCTGATCTATCAGAAGTGGGATTGTGTGTTGCATTTACGGAAATCGCAAACTATCTACTATAGCAATTCCCAAGAAGACATCTCTGATATGATCCTTTTAGCATATACTAATACCTTTACATACAGCGTTAAAATTTCAGTGGATTTTAATATTCTTACCATGCAAAACAAAGCATGAAAGCAGTTTCATGAGAAAATTGGAGACCCACACAGCCTGAACATATATGTCTCAATACACGACCAGGAATTGCTGGGCCTCGATTGCGCTCCTGCCATTGCAACCCCAAGATACTGGTTCGTGCCTACCGACCTAACGAATAATTACCAATATATAAACTTTATTTACACAATCCGGGTAGTTTAAAGGGCGTTATGGTTAGGCATGACTTTATTTCACTAGTCCCTGTTTACTTCCTGTCCAACACACTCATTTCCCATCCCTCCGTGACAAACTTGAAGATAAAATGGAACACTTATAATTATTTTAGGTCCTCAACAAATAACGGAAATCAAGCAATATTGGCAGAACTGAATAACTTAACGGGCGTCTGCGCAAAAAATAGGAACACATACCCACCAACCGCATTATGCAGTAGGTGGGAAAACAAAGTTGGCACCCTCTTCCTTCTAAATGCAAGTCATTCGTGAGTAAATCAGAACCATCGGAAGAAGTATTTGTGCCTAAAATGTAACTATGTTCCTTTTAGACACAATTTAGTAAATAGGAAGACATGTCTTACAGGCGGTCCGAAGAAACACGACAAATTCCCTAAATGCCTTTGAAAGATAATCGAAAGAAGCAGGGCGGTCCTTACATTTAGGAAACTGTACGCATATTAAGATCAACTTTCCAATCCGTTAGTTTTGCATTTCCGGAGGGTTCAAATTGACCCCTTTTGCTGTCCAAGCGGAAAAATAAGGCGCAGTCATTTGAAAGCGGGGAACAGGCGTTGTTGCTAGAAAATCCGCCCTTTTGGTTGCGCCTTTAAACCACCACGCAGACCGGTTTTGAGGAAAAGGTTTGCTTACGAAATGGCTTGTTTTTAAAGGCTCTATGTTCTTGTTCTTGGCCACTGCAAGTAAAGCAACCTGACCAAAAAAGGAATAGGCCAGAGCTCAGAAGAGGCATGCTGGGAGGACGCTGGAGAGAAAGAGAGAGAGAGAGAGAGAACGTATCACATCTCTTGGTTTGTGAAACTTTATTGTGGTTGGCAGAGAAGACGTCATTGGTGTGATATAGAATTGTCCAGGGAAACTGTAAGAAAATATATTTTAATAGGATTGAAGCTCATAATAACCATAAATGTACAGGACATCCGTTTAAGGAACGACGCGTAGACAGAGGAAGACGATTCGGTACAGTTTGAACTGAACTTTCTTACTTCATGAAGGCATCTCGATATCGACATTATGGGCGAGGTTACAATCACCCAGCTCTATTAAATACGTCTCAGCAGACACGTTCAGCAAAGGCCTTGGCTGCTTGTGTATCCGCGATCGTTTCCAGGAGCTCCGCATAGAGCTGGAACCTTGTATTTGCGCTAACCCATCAAAACCTATGCGTGTAGGGTGTAAGTCCGGAAGAGAGTTAAGATATCTACATTTTCACAAAAAAATTGACAATTTACAAATTATTTATTGGTTAAATTTAAAATGAGGACCTATCGAGCTGAAAAGTTTTTTCCAAAAGCGCTAGGTTTAAACCTTTCAGGGATTTTCCAATTAACCCCAAAAGCGTTATGGCCATTTGTGTAACATGTCTCCAGATTAGCATGATGAGCGAGCTAAAACTTATTTCGACCGGAGCAGTTCATACGCCTTTCTCACTCCCACGTTGACACGGGCATGAGTACACCCCCAGGGAATGCAGGTGGCCTTGAGCTGAATTCCAGGAAAAGTACCCATTCGCAAGCCTGTTACATTCAATAACTCTAACCCAAACCTCAATCTTAATGCTAATCTTATCACCAAGCTTACAATCTTCCCTAACCTTAACACCTTCCCCAATTTTCCTTAATTTAACTCAAAATACCTCTAGTACGGGCTATTTCTGTTTTCTTGTCCTGTTAATAGGTTATATAAGCAATCCCTCCTCGTAGTCCCCCTTGCTCTCTAACTCTGTGTCGTTGTAAGTTCTGACAACATTTTTGTTGACATGGATTAAAACAATAAACAGGGTGTACTTTCAAGGTGTCCAATCTATACGTTTTATTAACCCGGCTTATTAGTTCCAGCCTAGATAATGTTGTCTCCGGTTGATTCCTAGGGCCTTCCATAGTTGGTTTGTCTGACCATGTATACTCGTTTGGGAAAATCAGCCGACTAAGAATGTCGGACGAGCGAAATGAGATGCGAATTTTTATTAACCCTCCTCTCAGTGGTGCAGGCTATTTTTGTCTTTTAGCTGCCATTTTATGCCGATCTGCCTTCATTGTTGGGGAGCACAATGGCAGTTAGCACTGTGCCCTTTCAGAAGCCTCCAGTTGACGGGAGATAAAGCACCAAATCCTACTGTTCTCTAACAATCAATGTCAAGGAACTAAATCGCAGCAGAAATTGAGTTAGGCGTGGCCGAGCTGCCGCCTATGCGACTGCTCGAGTGTGGCAATCAGCCGCTTCTGCAACATTATTGACGAGGGCGCTGCCGATTGCATCACCTCAATGTGTACTCGAGCGCGCGTGTGCGCTCGCGTATGCGACAACACAGACACTGACTTACACGCCTGTCCGTGTCTCGCTCAGTGGCCATGTGCCCGTGCGACCAGTCAAGACAGACGCGCCTGTGCGATCTCACCATTGGTCATGGGCGTGGCGGAGTGATGAGGACTGCAATAGGCACAGGATGGAAATAAGTTGTCGAGGGAAAGGGGAGCGACTAAAGGGGATGATGGCTGGGTAGCGCGGTTGCGGCAGGGGGTGGGGCATCGCGACAATCGCCCAGTACAAATTGTAGGCTTGCTTTCCAGTCGGGTTGCAGGAGGATTTGCATAAATGACCTGGGCACATCATTGAGTAGTCTGAATGCTACACGTACGCCTACATCAGGTACTCAACAGGATGACGTTATCGGGCCCAGCTGCACATATTTCCCACCCCGAATTGCGTCCTTTGATTCTACTGATTATAAGTTGCGTATTGCTCTCCTCTCCGCCCATTACTCAGGGTCGGGTCCCACTGAGGACTGATAATTTTCCACGCAGAAGTTCCGAAGAAAACAACTGGCGAAGATACTGGCAACTCCCCAGCCAAATGATTGGTATGTGAATATAGTTGCTTCTTATTAAAAAAAAATAGCAACTCTGAGCATAACCATTTGGGAGAGCAGTTAGTGGAATTGATTTCAACTAACTAAATGCGAATTTTAAACCTGGCAGCTTAACGCACATAATAGAGCCTGTGCCTACTCGAAGATAATCGACTGACAGAGCGGGAGCCCACCGATACACTGGATGTGTAAGAATCACAATAAACTTAAGATGCGGGCTCAATCGTAGGTTTTTTTGGTTGACGGTTGAGGTAGGACTGACGAATATCAACTGCTGGAAATTACAATTCCAGTCTTCCATTTCTTTACCAACCATTTAGTTCTATTGAGATTGACTCAATGTAGAGTAAAATATGAACGATGGGTTAAATGACATTTAGAAACTTGAGTTTATTGCATATTTCTCAACCTAGCACTAGGGAATTGTTCACGGAGAGCATTAGCTGGAATTAATGGCATTCAAGGGTTCTTTATCTTACTGGGATACACAATTCCTGGCCGGTTTATAAAGACACAAGAGGTGACGTGATAAAACCACTCGATGCGCATTGTGCTGATATTGCCATCAAGATATTGATTAAAATTTCCTGAGTTTTGTCTGTCTGCTTTTTGTTATTTGAAAAGAAAGTGTATGAAAGTGTCAACGATCCAATGTAAACTAAGGGCTTCTATTTTGAATCCAAAGACATTCATTCAGTTTTTACCTGTATGACAAAATCAAAGCAAACCAATGTAATATTTGATTTGATCTCCTAGGAATCACGTCTTTTTTCGGTTGCACCAGGAGTCAAAGTGGTTTTTTAGTCTCATTTCTAACGAACATCAATCGATCCCCATTTCGATTCCTGAATTAACTACGTTTAGACTTCTCCTAGCACACATTTATGCAACTGAAGCATTTTGAACTCCTGTACCAAACACTGAGGGTTAAAACATGCACACATTTAGTTTACAAATTTTGTTTGTGATTAGCCATAGAGTTTTCTGTGGCCACAGATCCAATTTTAAGATTAATATTTTAAAGGGTTAAACCAGGGCATGCTTCCATATAATAAGTTTAAACTGAGGCTGATTTCTCTAGTCTATGCGTACCTGTTTGCAAGTCAGCTGAGCTTGCGTTTAGGCAGTTCACACATAAATCTTCTTCATCACACCCGGACGAACAGATTCATATTTTCATTTAACACTTATCAATAACGCAGTTGATAGAGGTTGGTCGTGATGATCGGTAAAAATAGTTTTTGAGAAGGAATGCGAAGGCTAGTTTGGCTGTCGATGACTATTTGTTTTTTTGGACAGAAGACTAATTCAGTGACGGGCAACTGACGATTAGGAAATGTTTTCGCTACATTCGACGGGACAAGGGGTTCTGTTTACCAGCATAACGTCTTAGTTGCCCAGTTCCATGGTTATGGAAAGAGTCAAGCAATATTCAGGGAGTGAATATGCACAGATCTTATTTCTGAAAAAATGACGCATGTCTTGGAAAATGGATGCCTCACCGATCTGTTAGGGAACCCACTAGTCTCGTTCTGCATTGGAGCTAACTCTCGATTTCCAACAGCAGCGGCTCAATGTCTAGGGATATAGGCAGAAAGACATAACCGATAAAGACAAGAGATATTGGAATGGCCATTTCTGGATTTCTAACCGTTATCAGTCAGCCATACTCAACCCCAGTTGTTGCGGCTACTGATGTGACCTGTTGCTTAGACGTTCACCGCTCTAACCCATGGAATCGTTGTCTTGTCGGTTTCGATCGGGAATATTAGCAATGCAGATGGGTGTTCTCCGATCCGCTTCGGTCAATCCAGCCTCCCCTGTTCATCTGCCTATACACCAAGCTGCAATGCGGGCGCCTGTTTACCGACCTTCTCAGTAGGTTAATTACTGCACGTATTTTTTCCTTACCGACGTCCACTTCACCTTCAGAAAGCGCATAACTGTTTAGAAGTGAACTGTTTTAAGCATATTTAAGGAGGGAATTGACTTGACTTGTGGATTAAGACAATCGCAGTCCACCAACGGCCTGTTTGCGGCCATTTAACGCTACCTTAATGTGACTCGGTAGATGCGTGCTATAAACGTGCAATTAATTTTAAAAATTCCGGAGGATATTTTTTACAACGTAGGTTCTCAATTAATCGCCTACGGAAAACCGATGTTGGGGCAACAATTATAAGTATCTCTCGCATCAAGTCTCCTTCAGTTTAGTCCTTTAATCCGTGAATTTGTGAATTTTATTTTTTAAGCTGTCTACAATCGGAATTCTGCTGTTTTTATTAAAGTGTAAAGTCCCCCATATTCTAGATTGAGAGATAAATACGCTTTATTTTGACTGCAACATTTCAAAATTTCCAGAAAAATGACTCCATCCAGCATGGATATAACTGGTACCCAAAAGAGATAGCCCCGGAAGAAATCCTAAGACATATAGTAACCGAAAGCTGCAAACTGTCGACATCATGAACCGTCGTCCGTGAATGGGCTGCCCAATTGTGCCAGATTTTCTTCAAAGCGATGCAGACGTCGTTTGCAAATGACCTTCTTATTGCAGTTAATATAAACAAGGAGTGGCAAATAGCAGTATCTAATGCCGAAAATGGGCCGGCCCATGACCATGTAAAAAAATTCACATGTGAATGGAGAAGAAAAAATGGCGGCCCGAATTCAAAAGCCCGCCCCTACCCATTGCAACGGTAAACTGGTTTACAGTTTCCAATCGTCTTTAACGACCTTCCAGCATGTGATGCTGCTCGCAACTTTTGCCTCCACCCACGTATTTTTTCTGAAATAACTATTAAGCTGCAGTCATCGTCCGATGACTGCAGCTTCAGTGAGGCCAGCTTCTTCTGGGAGCGGGGGGGGTTTGGCCAGCGCGCCTCACCCGCATTTGTGCGCGACTTCGGAGCATTCCGATGATGTCAGGGCCGGGTGCTGTCCACAGATACCTGTGTCCCACTGTTGCCTTAATTTAAGTGCTACGGGCAGCGAAATATACCTAGCGTCAGCTGTTCTAGTGATCAAGCAGACACGCAGACAGTTAAAACAACTGGGAGGAGTAAGCAGTTCTACTGCCTGCAGTTTTGAAAGTTGTCTTAAAGTTAGTCATTTATGCGGCGGGAGAAGGTATGTTTGCGGTTGTTTGATATTTCTTTGGGATTGCTGACTTCGCTGACTGGTATTCCTGGCAATTGTAGCCAAATCTGAAAAGAGGTGGAATAGGAACCAAAGTAGTGCATCCTAAAACCGAAGGGCCGCCTGACTGATATAACGGGACAGGAAGGAGTGTATTTGTTGTTTTAACTGCATACCACTCTACATAGTAGGTTCATCAATTTGCTATTGGGATACGAAACAAATAAGACCAGTGGGATGTAACAGATGGTAAGAAAAAATTATCCAACAATGTGACGTGTCGTATTTGCTCCACTACTTTAACTGGTTTTGATACAGCATTGAGCAGAACTGGTCGATAAACTCTATCCTGATCATTTGTGGGCAAGTGGCTGCGGATAGCCTGAATCTGCAGCAATACCAATGTGAATGTGGGCAGATGAATATTGCAGAAAAAGACAAAGGAGACTGGAATCGCCAATTTTGGCTCATTAACCGTCATCAGTCAACCATAAGCAACTGCAAGTGGTGAGGAAAATGGTGGACCTCGTAGCAATCAATGGTCAAACTGTCTTTACTTGGCAGTAGAAGTGCCCTTGCGCCCAATTCCACGCCTAGAGATATTCCGGGGGCTTGGCTTTAATCTAAAAGTTAACACTAACAACAAACTTAATCCTGATCCCAACCGTAAACCTTACCACAACCTTTAGGCAGCTCTAACCGAAAACGTAACCCATATCCCTTCCTTATTGCTATCCCTCTCCTTCACACTAACTTGAAGTCCAACGGCCATCTGTACCTATTTCCGCGTTCTCCCATCGTACATTTTAAAAGTCTGCTATATTGAACATCTAAAAACTGCTCACACACTTCCAGAACAGTCCGTGACCTACACGTTGAAGGTGACAAACTTCGTACACAAAACCTTCGAAAGCACAAGCTGCCCACCCGCGTCCATGAACGCTATACTGTTTTAGAGAAACGACCATTCTTCAAATGAATGTATGTGAAAATTATTACCCAATCAAAAACGGCTTTGTAACAACTTAATTAGTTAATTTACGAAATAACTGACATCAGAGGCGTAAGGTCTAATGTAACAAGAAAACAATGAACGGCAATAAAAAAATACAATCTGCGATACTATTCTGATGGCGCTTTATTGCGTAAAACTGCTCTACTTCGGTTTGACCAAGAAACAAACAATAAGTCTCTGGTGACTGGACTGGACTGGCTTGTCCTAATTTATTTTGATTAACGCGAAGATATGTTCTATCGAAATGAGGTCCAGGTTGTTAGCGGATAAGCAAATGCTTCACAGCCCGCAAACAGAGACGTTGAGTGTGGAGTAAAATGTTCGATTATAGTCGTAGGCTACCTGAGACCCATGCCTTAATTGAGCTGTGAACAGGAGCATTATCCTGTGACATTAGGGTCCTTGTCGGTATAACCGAAGACATCCTTAACTATTTCAGCGAATGCCTTGTTATTTGTGGTCTCCGCGGTTTACCGCCAGATCGATCTCTTCCTCCGAACTTCATGGACATGCCTACCAGCAGACGTCGACAGCGCTTGAACGTTTTTGTCGATGGGGTGTACTCTTGATGAATTTTGTCCCATAAATGACCATGGGGATCAACTTCTGCGGCTTATCTAAAAATAACACTCAAGCACAAAATTTGCTGCTTTCTAGAATGAGGTTCTAAAATTAATATACCCCAGAGCAAATAAGAAACCTTTTTTACTCAGTTTTCTACTTTACCATGGCTTTGTCACAACATTTTTCTGATAGATGCCGAATTTGTTCGTCCTTTTTCTCATTATGCGCAGCGAGAGTATTAAAATATGTTCTCTGTGAATTGTCCTCAACTTGCTGCTTTTTAATTCTAGGCACTGTTCTGTTGTTTATAATTATCCAGACTGTGATCTGGCTGGTAGTTAACAGATTAGCTAGTATATTAAGGTTGAATGATCCACCATACTGGCAGCACGGGTACTGGCTAAAAGCCCCGACACGTGTTTCTACGATATTCTGCCGCTGCATGACACAACTGCGAGGGTTTCGGCATATCAGTGGATCCATTAGCTTCCTCGTGAACTTTCTCGTAGATACTCTAGTTTTGAAATTGGAAAATGTTAGTGTCCACAGAAATTAACTTTTCACATGAAGCAAATCAGTATGTTCTAAGGTCAATAGGCCCAGGCCGATCTTTGATATGAATATTTGGGCAGAAGGCCGGAGGCCAAATGAGTAGCTGAACACCTCACAATTGCGTCATACAGTCACAGGATATCGGCGAAACGTGCCTGGGCTTTTAGATAGTACATGTGTTTGTAGTATTAACCACATTATAAACATATATGTTAAGATAGAACTGACAAAGACGAGGGAGACCGGAATGGTCAATTCTACCTTATCGGCATAGATACCACAAGTCGCTATGCGACTGCCTGCAATGGCTCTAAAGTAAGTTTCAAGGCACAGAGGGACATACATGCCCCTGACCAGATCGGTGAGCCACACAATATCACTATATATATATATATATATATATATATTGTAATGGGGCACTCACCGATCGGTTACAGGACTCACTCGTCTTGTCTGTAGCATTTGAAGAATATTACCCTGTTACGGCTGTTACCGATGGGCTTTTGCCCAAATATTCATGCTGAATTTCAGTCTCTGCGTATAGAACCTAGAATGTACTGATTTGCTTAAAGTTAAAGATTAATGTCTGAGGAAAGTATCGGCTAAAATAGTAGTTAATGAATTACATGGCAGTTTTACAGCTGCCGATTTCGGTAGATACTCAAAGTCGACGTCCGCTAGGAAGTGTTTTCGCATCGTCAATGCATGGCGGGATACAGAGAAGTGACAGCCTGTCGTGAGTACCCTATAAAAATATGTTAACGTTCTCCCTTTTTTTTGTCATAAAATAACTTACCAGCACATAAGATAAGTGCTGCATTTTAAAGCAAAAACGTTATGCATTTACAAAAAAATAATTTTAAACCTGAAGTGCCCTTATTTCTGGAAAGGAATGCGCTTTCTCATACTTACCTTTGCCTGATTTGCACTGACTTAAGATCAGATTTTACTATTTTAACAGTGATTTATTTGAACATTTTCCTGCTGGGACTAACGCTATTTTATAGCAAAACACGCACAAACAACAGGCTATAATCTATGCTATGAAATAGGGCAGGAAATTACTTGGATATCCGAAACTGTCCAATTTCGTCCTAATCTGACCTGATAATCTTTCATAAAGCAGCTTTTAAATGAATACATTTTGAAATAGGCCTTCTGCGCCTCAAAAATAATTCAACGAACAAAATAACAACACAAACTTATGCCGAAGTAGCCACACACGATAGTTCAAGACATCAAAAGATATTTCAAGAGTGAGGTTACCTACTGCATGTGAAGAACCTGATTTGTTTTCGCGCAGGATTTACGAATCTGTGAAAACCTCAGTGTACTTGCCCTTGAACATGTAAATTAAATGTACCTAATCAGAGCACATGCTAGGGCGCAAAAATAAGCATTGACACGCGTAAGCATGTCTGTGATTATATGTTACTTTCTATAAAACCAGCTTCACAAAGAAAGACTGTGAATTTTTCTTAAATTGGCCTGCCCAAGTTTTCCAAACTGGAGGTCAAGCAGATATGTTATAGGTGATGAATTCTTATAGTTAACTCTCGATTATATGCATGCAATACGTTAAGGTTAAAGTATAGTCTTCCGCGGTTTCCAATCCGGTCCTTGTTGCCTGACCTCGTTGACTACTTTCTGAGGTCCGTCACTTTATTTGCTAAGAAATATTAAACCATTAAATATGCGTTTTTTTCTTGAAAACTGCAGTAACCTCTTACAGAGTCTCTACAGTAGTGAAAGATGAAAAATTACTTAAATGTGTCCGTGGATTTGTTCAAAATGGAAGTCTGCGTCTGCAGAAAAAGGTTTAAAAAGCGCGTGGAATATGTTGTTTCACTAAGTAGTCTGTTCGAGTGTTGATTAAGACATCTATGCTGCTTTGCTTTTCGTCAACGGAAATTCGGCAGCTAAAAAATATTCACGAAATTTTCGGAGGACCTGACTGTAAACGTAAAGGAATGTATCCTTATGCCTGGCTCAGCCTCTTAGAAACGATTTTTAAAGTTGCAAAAGAAGAAAAGAGTAGTTTGTCCTATATAAGTTGCTTTTTAAGAAATATCAACTGCAGTTTAGTTCGCTCGTCACGTGTGAAAAAATCCGTAGAAGTAATTAAAAGTGTCCAGATTAATCGTGGACTCAATGAAAAACCAGTATGCGAAGATTTAGTGGGCACTTTTACCTAAACTTTCCTTTGCTCAAAAATGCACGGACAAAAATTTAAGACAGGAGCTGAGCCTTGGATAGCAAGTTATGTTTGTCTTTCTCGCTGTGCATGTAAGACAAAATATGGCTTCTTACTGTTATTGAAGCGACCCCATGTACAGGTGACTTTATCCTTTTTGTAAAATTAAATACATTTTGCGGTTTGCCGTTCATATCCGTTGTCAGCTCTGTCCCACGAACGGTTGACTGAGCCTGAGATTGATCATTTCTTGAGTCTACCGTTTTTTTTCCTAAGATGATTCATCATTTTGGGGGAGATTGCTATCTTCTCATGGGAAACAGGCAGCGTGCACGATGTGCTAGTAATGGGCGCGACAAAACCGCTTACAACGGCCACCCCAACACCAACTTGGAGAATCACTACCACGGAGCCTGCTTCCATTAAAACAAAAATTTATTCTGATTCGCATCAGACTATGACAGACCATTATTTTTAATTAAAAACCATACTTGCGTAAATAGGTGTAAAAATACATAAAGAAAGGCATCTATGGTCTGAACTACGGCATTGCAATTGCTGGTTCGTTGCTATCTGGCAAAATTGATCCAGCCTTCGAGTTTTCTATTCCACATAATCTCCCCTTAGAAATATCAAAATTGTCAGTTAATGCATGTGTAACATATCTGACGCTAACGGAGATTTCCTGACCCATTTGGCTTTTAGTTACAACGTACGAGTTTTTACAAATCAATTGCTTTTATATTTTATTTGGCTACTTGCTCTTTGAAAGTATACTCAGATTACCTGCGTTCCTATCAAAAAGTAATATCTTGGGTTTTCCATATACATGGAGGTAACCTACAATTTATATAATAGACCGGCCGATGAACACGATTGTTTAAAGATTCTAATGGCCAGTTGGAGCTATTCGTGATAGCGCAACTGCCTGATTTGAAAGCCACAGAATTAAGAGTACTACCTTAACAAATGCAGTGTGGTAAAACGTGGGGGCGCCATACACGACATTAAACCCTATACAACTGCAACCACGCTCAAATAAAGATGTTTGGGCGTAAAGGCGTTTATTCAATTATTTATGTGTGAAAACTGTACAAATGCGCAGTCCTAAAGCAATTATGGTGAGATGACAGTAAACCACTCTTGGAAGTTATAGTACGCGTTGAGGTCTCCCGTTTGCAACATATGTCTTATTAAACTTATCTCGATCACAGTCGTGGAAGCGTAGTGTTCATCCACGGTTCTTGTTCGTTTTATTGAGAACCGGGAAGTTGTGTGCTTATGGAAAGTGGCAGTAGCTAGTGGATGAAAAATCTCCCAAACATCCAGCCGCTAAAAATTGTTTACGTTTATACCTTCGCTTCCTCATCTATTTGAGCTCTGATTATTATGCTCAGCAGAGGAAACCTCGTAATGACAAGACCATTTTCAGCCACATGGATTTTATTGGTCTTATGACACAGTAAGATTCCTGTTCCCACAACGATAAAATCCCCAATGGTGGCATTTAAGTAGCAACAGTTTTATTAGTCATAAAGAGTGGCATTATTATTGTTGCTATCCTAAGCATAAATGTCTCGGCTATCTTCTTGACTCCAGTTCATTTCGTTTTTCGTGTTCCCGCTTGGCTTCCTTCAGGTCCCATTATCATACATTGGTTGCTTCAGTTCAACCATTTAGCCAATTGGACTTCCATTTCGAATGAGACTTCTTTGTTAAGGTTACACCTTTTAGACTTGGACTGCTAGTAAACACGGAATTTTGACTTTAAAAACCAACGACTGCGAAATGCTGACTCGTTATTAGATTGACCTTCCGCCAGGGACGTCTACAGGTCAGGGTTTCATTCTGGTTAATTCGAATAGAACGATTGTCTTCGTCAGTAAGGTCGAGACGCCTATCTGCAGCCATAGCCCAGACAGCTCTTCTACTTATCGAGTCTTCACTGTCGGCCCCGATAGAAAGAAAATTCAGGGCTTATTAAGAAATGTTTGTTGATTTGCAGAAAGGATATATGTTTCGTCGGTAAATAAACCATGGATCTTATATTTAACCAGCCAAACCTCCCACCGAGAATACCCTACTTTATCGATGGCCACCAGTGGGCATGTGGATATTTCAGGTGTTATGCAAACTCCATCGATGCCTTCCTCTGAGTTTGACATGATTATCAAAGACTACAGCGTTCATTCCCTTTCTCGTCAGGCTGATCGCATTTGAGTATAATTGAATGAAATGGCACGACCCTCCATATGCAGACAGTACTTTTTTGGTTCAAGCAAATCGGTTATTTATTTTTTTCAATAGGCCTTTTACACGATCTTTTACCTTAAAAGTAGCGATCCACATATGGCATTCAAACTTAAAAATATTCTCGAAAGTGGTCTTAGTGTAGAAGGTAAGTGAGTTCCTCTGGAGGATTCCAAAGCAAAGAGTTAATTAGGAGGTCCAAACATTCGAAGTGAAAAGCGAAAGCGGGAACGGCATATTTACAGGACATGAAGTAGCAGGAGTGAGTGACGGTTGTGACCTGGAAAACATCGTACTCATATTTGCCAGAATTTATATATGTGAGGAACGTCTTAGAATCCGTCGGTCACCTACCGAGGTCACCTGGATTCGTGGCTAATCAAGGACCATAGGCCGTTACCCGACACCCAGTGATGGAACTCAAAGTCATGCTGGTACTGCGAAATACGTCTGAAGTCATTTGTCGACGTTGCGGGCAAAGCAAAGAGGTCGCAGAAAGGGGAAACTTACTCCGTACGTGCATGACCGCACACGCGTCAGCACCGAGGCGGAATAAGGCCTACGCTTGGATCGGTGATCTGTCGGCAGAAACCACTGCTTCTTTGAGCTTGATGAGATCGAAACCACAGCAAGATGTGACCACCGCATTAAGCATGCGTTATTTTGTTGTTTTCCGACAGCATGCGGCTTATTACCTGGGCGCAGTATTCTTCCCTTACCATTTTTATTGGCAGTACTTTGATCGGGTGCAGTATTTACTCTGGCAATCAACCTTTGTGCGTAAATATAACTTACGCAGGATTTATTGACCGACTAATTAGCATGCCAAAGCCTAATAACGTTGAAAAAATTGCGGTCGTTGAAGTTGCGGACACGGACGGACAGAAAAATCGTCACGTTAGTTTTGAAAATGTCAAGGAAATTTGTCAAGTGCCAGTGTTATTAAAGATGTGAGTACATAACAGCTGAAGAGTGCAGATATTGTTCCCCTGTGATCTTCAACGGTTGGCGTCAATGACAGCTTTGAGGTGGTATCCAGATAGTCTCCAATACGATTAACGGATTGCAAGCATTCCCGATAACCTGGTATTTCCAGTTTTATTATAGGAAATGGCTAAGGTTTTAAACAAGTGTTGTTTACTCGCTGTGCACAATCAAGAGGTCTCACCAGAAATACAAACAACCACAGGTTTCCTAATAACGATATGGCAAGAATTACTTCGATGGCCTTCTAAATCGGATAGGAACGCCCCGCACAAGGAAAAGAACTGGCCCTGCACTGAATTTCACGAAGGGTTAATAGTTCCGTGTCTTAACCCTAGAAGAAGCTTTACCATTAACCTAAACCGTAGCTCTAATCGTAACCATTATCCCCACCGCTATAGTTAACATTTACCTTAAACCTTACCCTAAAACTAAACCTTACCTTCAAATTCAGCATCAATTTTGCCCTGGCCTTATTTCCCGGGAGTTTGACTCAAGGGCATCTGTAATGCGAACGGTTCCTCTTCTCATGTCCTGTTTAGGGAGCCATATAAGTGATCGTTAGGTGGAATACCACTGTGCTACACTCATCAAGCTAATTTGGTTTCTTATTAAAGATAAAAAAATGTGTGGCGGGAATTTTTTAAGAAATCGACAGCCGTCCCCTTCTGTATCAAAACTAGCACACAATCAAATAACTGGTGGACATTGGATTATCGCAGGCCCTCCGCTAAACAACCAAACGTAGAAGAGCTTGAGAATTTTTATCGTCATCCGAAAGGCTCGAACGTTCTGCAACCAGCATAAGATTAACCAGAAGGCTGGTGTGCAGGCGTTCGTCCGGCTGCACCTTTAATGAGCACAGAGACTACCAATTTGATTCTCCCCGTATTCCGATTCCAGCCATTCCATCGCATCGTAAGTATTGACTGTACCCTCCACAGTCTCCAATCAAGATCTGGCTGCGGAAAACGTGAGTATGATTAACTGAAGGCTTGTTTGAATGAGGTGTAACGTATTCTAGAGCGCACATATGGTCCTCGATCCCATGACTCATGCGAACAAAGGCAGAGCACAGTTGAGGGCGATCATTCTAGGTGTTGCGAAACGGTAAAAGAGAAGACTGCTGTCACAAACCACCACATAGTTCCTCAAAACCAAAAAGAGATATTACAATTTTTGGCTGTTTTTTTTACATTTACCCTGGCCCTCTAACAAATACTTGAAATATCCACTTTATTGAGTCGGAAATTTGCACGCTCTCTGCTGCTGGACATATGGTACCAGGCTCTTTGCATCGCTTAAATACTCTACGGCGAATTCTTATTTTTGTAAATGGTAACAGAACCTTGGCATCTCAGGCAGGGTAGCCCCAGTGCCTAGTTAGGATGTCAAACAATTTCTTGCTAAACTTTCTTATCATAAAGCGTATTTTTAAATGATTTGAATTTCCTTACCGAGCCTCAGACATGACATGGGGTTTTTCCATTCCCTACTACACTGTGAAGACGCGCAGCGCATACCACGAACGGAAAGTCATTGCCTGACCACAGGTTAGACTACCTACAGAACACAGAGGATGACGCATGAGGGTTATTAGTTGACAGTTAGTCCATGATAGTACTCATCAGGACCAGTGCCTGTTTTGTTCACCATCGAGAAGCATTTACCTCAGTCGGTTGCTAGGCCTCCGTAAAACTGCGGTAAAGGACGAGCCAAGCTGCTCGCGAGCACAGGTAGTTTCTTGTTTAGCCAGTTGCTAGGCTGCAGGTTGTTAAGGTCTGAGTCAGCGTCTCTAGGAGGATGTCCTCCCAGTCGGACACCTGATCGTTAGTTCCTAGCACGAAGGAAACTTTGCAGAAGGCGGGGAACTATTATAGCAAACTTCCATAAGTACTGAAAGGATGCGGGAGTCTGTCAGTCTGTCTGAACAAGTGCACTACATAATTAAAGGAAAAAGCCCCAGACAGGAGTGGGCACACAAAAGACTGCCATTATATTGCGGTAGTTGTTACTATGGCTCTAGCTTAAATATTTAAAAGAGGTGGTCGACGCAAATTGGTTCGGTCATGCTTCTCCACACCCACCCCACCCCAGAACACCTCCAATTGTCTTTTCGTGCTTATTGCTGTTGACGCTTTACGCGTTAGCACTCCTCTTAGGAGTAGAATAAATATCACAGTTGAGTACAGTTTTCCAGTTAGTAACTGCCAGTTGAAAACATATCAGAAGGTTTGGGACAACAAAGAACGAAATATGACACAACTAAGGGTGCCGACTTATAGTTTAAGTCTCTGCCTTTCATCCTAAACGTTAGCTTCAAATCACACAGGGCATTAGATAATTTATGGACTGCAGTGCGTCTCAACACGCTGATATAGGGGCCTTAGGCAACTGTGTTTGTGGCTGATTGGTTGGTGGCTGTTTAAGTTTGGTACTTACATCCGACATGGTCTTTAGACCAGCACAATCTTTGCGGCAGATGTGGACATTCTGCATTCTTACCTGTTACCACTGCTCTCGCAAACAAGTGACTGGTATTTTAATTTTTTTTATAGTGTTATTGAATATCAATGCGTGTTTTAAAACGACCTGGTCCGTTTAACCCTTTTCCTATTTACTCTGACTTGTTAGACAAGCTTCCGAGCAAAACGTTGAAAGTAAGCATACTGATTTGATTGGAAATCCTCTGCCATGTTAAACAGCAGCCAACACTGCTCGCGGCTATTCTACGATTAGCCAATCCACTCTCATCTCAAGACGTTGTGACAGCAGAGATTGTAGGCTATTATGCCAAGTTCTCACCGTTTTGGTGTTCGCTTGCCCTAGAAAACAAAAAATTGTGTGAGTTTAAGATTATGAATGTAATCAGACCACTCTTCGCAGAGACTAACATGGGATTAAATCTTGAATCGCATCTATTAACTTGTGTCTATACCACCTAATTAGGTCTGTTCTAAGGATCTTCAAGGCATTGACAATGATCAAGTTTATTTTGCCGTTTTCAGTGCCCTGGCTGATGGAACAATGCATGAATTGAGAAGTCTTTTCTTTTGGTCTGTTGGTGGCAAGTTAGAATTACCTTTGACACAATATGATTTGTGTTAAACATGAGTTAGGAAACTAAATGAGGCAGAACTATCAATCCTAATCATCCAACTAATGTAGGACACCTGAGCGATCACCGGTCAACGTCAATCCTACTTATAACGCCCCAAAATAGCTCATTGATGACAATCCCTATAACCTGAATGATATTCTTCATGATGAAGTCGTTTGCTAACTTTTGGGGACAGTAGATTCCAGAATTCTCGTTTCTGGCCTCACTTCGTGTACGTCTTTTGAACTTTCCTGACTCAAAGAGAATGTTTTCTCATCTTACTTCATATTTCCCCTGTCCTGCTGCAAATGACCCGCAAAAGTCGCTGCCCAGTGGATACGTGCTCCTCCCCCTTCCTCTCCTCGTACGGGCAGCGTTGTTAGCTCTTTAAATGCTGGGATAATAGACTCTGCATCCTTAGAAAGAAAGGACCCTATATGTGTCCGTTTCTCTACTTTGGCAAGCTAATCAGCACCTTGTTCTAGAGATATGTCCTTACCCTTCTCATAACCAACAAACCTAGCTTATTTTGAGGTCTAAATATTGCAATATTTGAAGCGTAACACAGAAGGATCAGTGACAAGACACGGGAGCTGGAACCTACCCTCGCGGTTGAAATAGTCTTGTGCTGAATTCAGGAAAGGGTGCCTATACTCCTGCCCTAGCCTAATCCTTCACTGTAACCGCAAAGGCCCTGGAATTTAGCACAAGGCTTGCTGTATTAGAAGACGTTCCTATTCCATTCTTCTACGAGAGCTTGCTTGTGCAATCTCCACGGGTGCGGCAGTTAGCCGAATCGTTCCAGCCCTGTTTGCCTCATTGAAAACACGTTCAAAAATAGGTCTAAAGTTGGCCTAGAGTTCGAGACCTTGCTGTTTTAATTTACATAAAAAATATTTTGCCTTTAGGGAACTCAAACGATCAGGTTATCAAAACTTCCTACTAAAACTCATTCGCTGGCTTCAGAAAAAATATAAATCTCTGTCTCGTTAAGCGAACTCATTTATTATACCACCGCTCTGTAATTACTAACATTTGCAAACTGCTTCAGCCGGAAAAAAATAAGATAAACATTTAGGACTTCGTCTATGGAGCGGGCGTCGACCGTCTCTGACCTCATTGTGGACGCTAACTCTTCTTTCCCTGTGAGTCACTTCTCCGGAAGCCATTGGAAGTTAGGGCTGTTAGGGCTCGATAAACAATTTTGTGACCTTAATTCCAACTTGAATCGGTTCACACGGCCGCAGATGGGTCTAAGGCAATTTCTGCCAGAAGAATCAGTCATGCAATGCAAATAACCAAGGGATTGTGGTACCATGAAGAGAAGGGAAATCCGCCAAGTTAGGATACCGAAACACGCGATGAGCGGCAATACACCGACATTCAGGATTCAGATCAACCAGGGACCTTACGAAAGCAGCAGTTAAATTTGGAATTTAGAACGGTGCGTAGCGTTTTTCATTTACAGATGAAACCTGACTGGAGTGCAACGCTGCCTCCAATGAAAAAAAACGATCGCCTGGACAAACTTACTTAATGCATTAAATCATAGTCAGCGTTTAGAATGCAGAATTAGTTAAGGATGTGTTACCTAGTTTGTACTCGTTTATTAATCAGGCCAATAAAGACGGCCTATGGGGGTGTAGTTAAATGAGTTGCAAATAGAGACATCTTTGAAAAAACAGGTAATAAATACTGCAAACTGAAAACAGGCTTTCGGATAAAGAAGTTTGCTGACTGCAAATAAAAGCGCATAACTACAAAACTGCGCCCAGAAGGCTTTTTTAAACGCAATGCACTGTTAGTCTGGTACTCATTGTTTTGAAATACCTATGTTACAGTCAAATCAATCGAAATATTTCTTTAAATGCCAAGTTGACGAATGGAACTGCTGACCCTTCTATGCCTTTAAGAGCCCTGCTCTTGCCCACGGAAATTTTCTCCGAAAAGAGGCTCACAATTCATTAATCAAACAACTTGCATCACTTCAATACAGATGACTCACGCAACATAAAAATTAAATTTATCACTTAATGCCTAAGAAATAATACTTCATAAAAAATTAGACTCGTGAAACAAACAAGTGCAAGTCAGTTACCGCAAAATATAAAAGCCGAAAGTGAAGCCTGATATAAAATAATAAAAACTATGAATAACAGAGTTTGAAAAATATCCTTTACAATTTCGTGAGTTAATTTCATCCAACGACAAACACAACACATTTGAGGTAGTAAATCGACTGTCTGGTGGTAAAAATAGCTCCTTAATATGAACCACGATGTTGGTTTCGAGATAAAATATCTTTCTTATTTTACTAAAGTTTTAGGTGACTATGTTCATTTGATTTCCTGACGATGACGAATGAAAGAATGAGAGGTCATCAAAGATCCAATTTGGGAGGCTAGGTGACGATTCAGAAGGTTAAATATTAATAGCAAACAATACTGTGAGCTGGAGGCTATTTTATTATGATGAGAAAATGTATTCCAAAAACATGTTGCATTTTATATCCACCGATGGCAGAAGCCGGGGACACCCAGTGTGACCTTAAATTGACTCGGTGTTGTTCAAAAACGACTAAAAGAACCGACAATAACCTATGTTATTTAAGGTGATAGGAACCTATTATTTTGAAAATCCTTGTCTAAAGCTGAGTAATCAATATGAAAGAAAATTTATATTCACAAGAAATTTCCACAATTAATACTTTTGAGACGAAGTAGATACGATCGCTGGGAATCTGAAAAGTCAAGTGAATAAAGCTTTTCTCCCAGCGATCGCATCGACTTCTTCTCAGTTACTTCCTGGGACTTGCGTTTGCCCTTTTATTTACAATGAATACTTTTGTTATTGCCTTAAACTCTTTTCTCACAAGGTTGATCAGCAAAGAATAATGGATACATAGTTTCGCGCATGTCGTCATATGATCCCAAAGTCAAGTTTTATCAGGATAACCGGTTTCCTTCACTTTACACTTTGCTGATTAGCTTTGAATGCTTATGCGCAGTGCCTCCTGCATTTGAGTAAACCTTTGGCATAGTTTTCTAATAACAAACCTAATTTTTTACAAAAACATGCAAGCGTTTGGCCCTATAAATAGCAAAATATTTTTTTTAATTATCCGTTTGAAAATCGTCTTGCTTTCGTACTCATGGAAGGCACAATAAACACGGGAAAATGATGCTTCAATATCTGCAGACGCCGTAAACCATTTCATTTTTACTTTCAAAATATTATTTCGTGGTTCGAAAATACTGGTGTAAAAAATAGAAAATCTTACTCTGGCCCACGTTTTTGAGGCCAAAATAGCTTTAAACATGTTGCCTTATCTAATTATCGGAGCGTATTTTGTTCATTTTCCTGTCTTCCAAGACAGTTTCCATACGCTTATCTTGGTTACATAGATACACAGTCATAGTGAAATACGCTCGCAAATGTTTGCTTTACTGTATGCTAATAATAAGCGCAAAATTTACGTAGTCATAAACGAAGAATTTCTTTTGCCTTTTAGCTTGGATTGCCTTTGAAAGCCGATCATTACACATTTTATGAGACCATCAGTCACGAGTAACAACATTTAAGATATCCTCCGCACACATACTTTAAATTTTGATGAATATTCCTTCTAAATTTTCTCAAATAATATACATTTCAAGGAGTACACCATACTTCTGTAACTATTGTCTGGAATTAAGTAAACAGTGCTTGGAATATGGTGCTCATTAAGTTGGACGAAAATGGTTTTTTCTTCTACCTTATTTTACGGGATTTCGATACCATGCATAGTGTGTCTTTCACATATTCAACATTCTGCCCATATCATTCAAGTGGATAGTTTCGCGCTGAGATTAGGCCTCCAATACTGCTCGTTGCACATACGCGCATCGAGCACTTACCTAGCCGATTCTGTTTTAGCATACATTTTTGCGCGAGATCTGGGAAAGAGGGTTGCATCTTGCCTATTACCTAAACTTGCACAGTCAACTCTAAGTGCACTTGTGGGTGGAGGAGACAGCGAGGATTTCGCGCGAAGCTAAAGATTCCGGCCGACTTCCCGAACCGCTAGTACTGTTTTCTAAACAACAGGGTATTTTACTCTGGCCTACAACAGGACATGATTGAAATGTGAGTTGTTAATCGTGACAGGCCTTAACAACCGAATAAAGACATCTGAATTATTGTCACTACAACTGCGTATTGATAGGCAATTGAAAAGTAGTGAGCAGATAGGAGTGGATGGATTTAAAGGAAATCTCCAGAGTTTGAAGCTATTGTTGTCTTCCTGCCTTTAAACAACTATTTTACTCAGAACATGGTGATTAATCCCTATGGTTGGACGAAGAGTTTCGGCCTCCTCATCTATAAATGTACTAGTTTTACAGAGACTTCATCTACTTCATCCATTGTCTGCCCGTTAGACATCACCGGCAGGGAGAGTTCTTGACACCGAATGAAATACCATACCATTATTACATGTGTTTGGCTAAGAAACACGCCATGTTTGTCCATCTAGCACACACCTGAGCCCAGGTTTTCTCTGTAGGATCGTGTAGTTCAGCTATAATATGTAAATTAACGCTTGCCTAACACCAGCCTACCTGCGCTTACAAAGGCCTGGGTAGCATTTCATTTAAAAGCACGTTTTTTCCCAGAGCAATGCCAAACCTTGAATCGTCCTTACTCACCCATGAATACCATCTATAGACGAGCTTGATTTTTATGCAAAAGACATAACAGGTCACAAGTGCTGGTTAGTGAGTTCGAGAAAAGTCCTGTTTCACTTGGCCAATGGGATGTGGAGGAGGTTGAACGAAAGTGCACGATTTGGTTGTGCGCACGCTCCATTTATTGGCACGCATTTCAGCTAAAATGCTGTGGGACGGGGTTCATTATCCCGGTCAGACCTTCCGCTCATTGTTTCGTCGTTTTGGATCCTTTCTTCCTTATAGAAGATAGTGTAGATGTCAAGATAAAGTGCATAGTTTTAAATACCTGCTAAATGTGACCCAGTTAATGCCTCTCCTGGATGTTGGTACGAATGCCGATCGCGATTTATGGTCCACTCTCTGTCGAAAGTGGAGGTGAACTTGAACATTATACTTTCACTCATCACATGCATGTATGTCGATGACAGTTGCCTATATTAACATGTTTTGCACCTCTCTATTCAAACGTTGCGTAAACTCGATTTCTTCTCTTCTGCTGCCGGTATCGAAATACATTATACGCCATTTCTGACCGCCCCATCTGGTCAAAGAGACACAATTCTACACGTTCGTGCACATAGAAAAGGTAGCAGATACCGACGGCTTCTCTCCTATGCAGTTGTCAGGTCTCAGTATTCCTAAGCCTGTCACAAATCACATTTCTTCATTCATAGGCTATAGGAATGACTATTAGCACTAGGGTTGCATTATCAATCAGACCACAAGATTGAAAAACCGTGGGGAAAAGAGGTACTTATTTAAGAGCGCTTGTAATAGCATTCAAATTGACTGCACCAAGGGCTTCTGACTGCAAGCTAAACGGAAATTTCGTACAGAACATCGTAACCTGTTCTGTTAAGTAGAGCATTCTTACCACGAAGCCTGAGATTGCAGCGCATTGAGATTTTGTTTTGATGTTCCTGGTGATGGAAAATTGTACGTTGTATTCAGAAGGATGAGAAGACACCTCTTTGTGCCATATAAATATAGATTACATCACCTCAATCGTTTTCTTCCATTTTTTTCTACGTTGCGGGGCATCTTTGTGGAAATCTGGAGAGACGAGCTACAGTAAGTACAGTCAGCTGTAAGAATTTTTCATTCATGCCTTTGTCATCATTCCTCAAACCATAGAGCATCTAATTGGTGGAATAACGAATTCATGTTATACTGGCGGCTTGGTTCGAAGGAATGGGTAAGTTTTTATTTAATGCCTTGAAAAATTCGTTTGACAAACCCCACATGTTCATAGCGATAAAAATGTGATTCAACAACTACGAAATGCGAACCAACTACCTGAAACATCAGACACCTAATAAACATCTCCCGGTGAACGCCTCTTCTTCCTTTGACCCACAACATGTGTTCAGAACCTTCTAGGGTGGGCTTTTAGTAACTGCATTTCCTCAAAAACTGGAATTGTGGACGTTTGCCTTGCTACCTACTAATATGTACAGTGGAAATAGTGTAAGCCATGGTTTAAGGTGAAAGGAATACGTGACCACACACGCTAAGGTAGGCGACGTCGGACGCGGGATACGCGCGTTCAGATAGCAATAAGCGTGTACTGCAGCATCGAGCGCGTGTGATGTGTTTGCTCACGCGTGCGACCCAATCAATGACCGGTCGAACCTTGGAGCATTTTCCGCGCGGGGATTCTCGCGCAGGCAGTGAACAATCCACGATTGACTAGCCACAAAGCTGAACGTTCTAGAGCACTCAGGAATCCAAATAAAGAGGGTGGGTTTGATAAGTTAAAAATGGTACTCGCTAGCCGGGAGTAAAGTGGCTGTTCGCTGAATCCGCTTGCCTTCACTTCCATCTGCCCACCGAGCTATAAAATCTACGTGTCACCACTGACCACAAATATAACGATAAAATGAGCGCTTTTGCCGATGAAAAAGAGTGCTTTTTAAACAAGCAGACTAAAATGGAGTGGCAGAAGAAGGAGGGATTTTTCTTTTTATTGAAAATAAACTATCATTACGTAAAATACTATGCGAATATTTAAAACAAGTGTTCTCAAATGAGGGACTGTAGGTGCCTTTCAGCAGTGGCCGACCAAGAAAGTAAAGCACACATAATTTCTAACAATTTAAACTCTTCCTGAATAAATGCATGATAAAAACCACTGTAGAAAAACTATGTGTATGTTAGTATTGTCTACAATACAAGCCAGGCACCCAAAAGATGCAACTCCTATCCCATGAAAGCTTCGTTGCTATATTCAAATACCAAAGGGCGAATAATTCATAAGTAAGGCAATGTAGCTGTTGGTATGTTATAAGACCTAGTCTCAGTAGTTACCATCTGCAGCGCGGATCTACTATGTGGTATGAAAAAAATTCCAGTTCAATTAAAGAAGCCACCGAATGGGATACGAGGATAATTACCCCTTTTTACGGATGGCTTTGCGCTGAAGTGTGTGGTTATCACGGTGGGAATTAGGTTTAGGAGTAGACTTAGGACTTGGAAAGATGTACTTCAGGACAAACCTATACTATGCGGTGCGTACTTTTGTATCTACAGAGCTACCAGTTGGCCTTTCGTTAATATTGTCGACTGAGAAGGTGGGATATAAGTTAGGAGGAATGACGTGGCAATGGATAATGGATCCCGATCCTTGGAATTTCAAAGTGCTCAGGAAAGTGTCCAAGTGGCGCGAGGTCATGTTGACGCTACTGCGTTTGAGAACACACGTAACTTTCCGCTAACTTGCTAGAATGAATCGCTACTGCTGTGCGTTGACCGGGAAACGGGTGGGGATTCTCAAATTCTAGTACGGAGTTGCTTTTGGTATCAAACACTCAGATTTGCTTAGTTCGCCCCTTAAGTCTAAGCATGACTTTACTCTTTTTATGGTACACGTAAAAGGGTAAGGAGTAATTATCTGGACTATCAAGCAGGGTACGGAAAAAGGAACGATCCGTCCAGGTAACTGCACAGGTCCTGAGGCTTGATCCAGGAGGAGTCAATACTCCCTTGTTATAGACCTAAAACCAGTTCAATCATAACTTTAAACTGTAGCCCTAACCCTACCCTAAGCCGTTATTATATCGTTAACACTAACTTTAACCTTAACGTTCAACTTAATCCTCACTTACCTGAACATTAATTTTAAATCGAACCTTGAACCTAAACCTTAACTTAACAAAAACCGAAACCATATACCCAGTCCTAGTTTCCCTGCAAGTTGGCCTTTCGGATGGTTTCACTTCCCATGTCCTCGTTAGGGCGTCATCTCAATCATCCTTAGCCATAAAAGTGGTGAGTAGGTCACTTTGGAATGATGCAGAAGTTATCCACACTAACACTCTCGTGGGCTTCTCGAGGCTTGAAATTTTGGGGATAAAATACAAACTGCATGTTCAAGGTGCTTCTGCCTACTCATCCCATTACCAGCTCACCTGCCTAATTAACGACTCCTACTCCTCCTGAAGCCCTAACACAGCCTTCGCGTCCGCTCTTTGCATTCTCTTTCATTCTACAATTAATTTTACTGGGTTTTGAGTTGGCGTCAGCGTCTGCTGGCACATGACACCCATCATTTGGTAGTAAAATACACGAACGGACCACCTACGCGATCGTGAATGGACTCTATAAACATTATCAAAAGTTGGCCGACAAAGCCAAGACAACCGCTTTGGACAATATGTTATTTACAGCGGGATTGGGACTTACGGTGATAATTCAACCCCTAGTTTTTGGACATATTTCTGCATTTTAACGAAAGTTTTTTTTGTTTTAGCAAAATAAGTTATAATTCACATTCTTCTCATGAATCCGCTTGCAATGGCTTCCACTAAACGACGTGTGCCTTTGCTATTAAGGCAAGGAACAATAAAATCAAGCCTGCGGTGGCAGTTAAGCAAATTACTGGCGATTGTTTATTCTTCAAACGAAGCATTATGTGCCTGGGGAACGAAAAATCACCTGTTTGCGGCAGATTCATAAAAAGGCATTTTATGATTCTTAACTAAAAATGCATGCACTACAAAGGAATCTGATTCCCTCAGATGCTGTCTCATGATACTGAAGATTATTATGGTGATTGCTCTCAGTTCTAAATACGTCACTTGAAAATGAACAAGTTTAAGAGGATTTCCAGCAGTTAGCAGTTTACTTCTGTGGATGTTCGTTATCTTGAATTAAAAAACGGTTAACTACAACGCAAACTACCTCAATATCATTGTTTGCTGATGTGTGACGTTTCGTGGGTTTTACTCTATGGATCTCACACAGTTTCAGCAGGAGTATTCTCCATAAGAACATTTTAAATGGCTAAAAAGGCTTGCTATGAATTCTCTGAACTGGGACATGATACGGCACGAATGCATAACTTTCAGCAATTTGCTGCCACTCAATCCAGCTTTCAATGAACGCATGAATGTTCATTTTGCCTTTGTTATGCTACGCCATCGAGATAAACTCTTTTAAACCGGAATCTAGAGTCTATTGCACTGAGGACTTGGCGTGGGTGGCATGTACGGCGCCAAAATACTGCGGCCCGAAATTGAGAGTGTCTACTCTAATGGAAGCACAAAGCCGAGTTGAAGGAAGCAATAGAAGATTAAGAGCTGTGATCTCTGGTACACGCATTCGTATTTTCACTCAAACTCATCGGTAAAGAGGGACATGGGTAGCTGTGGTTGACGCATAAAGGTGCTGTTCCCATGCTTCCTCATATCTACCACAATTAAAAGTTTGTTTTTTCATTGCCAAAGCTGACAAGTTGCAGTCCTTACTTCCTAGTCTGCACTGGAGCACTAAATTGCCATCATTTCATCAACGGTTTTAATTACTGGTAACTTGTAAGATCAAAAAAAAATATCTGTAGTCGTTTCTGGTGGTGATTCCAAGTAAACATCCAAGATTTCTGAGGAATAAATTTCCAGTTGTCTTATCCTTCTGCTCTATCAACACTACTCCCTTAAAAAATGACACTCCCAGAAGTGGCCAACTAATCACAAACATCTCCTTCATATACTTAGAATTGCATATACTACGGCCGGTTTTTAGTTGCGATCGATGAAAGGGTCTGAAGTCAGCATTTTTTTGTATCATTCGCTAGCGCCGCTTCGTCCTCTGAACCTGCGAGTTATTCGAATGAAGGAACAAGCTCGCCGCTTCCCCCTTCCGCTGGATGATGTGCGCCGGGAGACCGGTCTTCCCTACGTTTCCCTAGAATTGGCCTGGGACCGCCCGCCGCAGTATCGGCAGGAGGGTCAAATGGTCTACCAGGTGTCTGCAACGCCTGTCGCCCTGCCCTACATTGCAACAGAATCACAAAGACTAGACTCTCATCATTCTGTCACATCCGTCATCCGAACACCTAACGCTCTTTGGCTAAATGGCACCCGCATGTTGGCGAACGTGACCAAGGAGTCATTCACATCAACGGAGGGCGATGACCTCGGTGAGTGACTGATAGTGCCTATCTGAATGCTCATCCAATATTTTTGATCCACTTGTGAAAAAGTTGGCAGCCTCTGTGGAATTCGAACCCATGCCAGCACGGGGAAGGCTTAAGTGGAGCAAACACTCTAACCAACTGAGCTACGAGGCCCAACCGGGAGCCGTGAGTTTAATCACACGTGGGTCAATTATCCGCCCAGTTTACTGCAAAGTATGGAATCCCCCAATTCTGATACAGTAAGCTGAATGTCAATGCAGGATTTCCTAAGCAATTAATATAGTATTCACCAGATGACTATCGGGCACAATTAATTAGAAGAGGATTTTGGCAGACTTTAATAATTCGTTTGACTTAATCGTGAAAATTTGGCAGCCTTGGTAGGATTCAAACCCACAGCAGCACAGGGAAGGCTTTAGTACAGCCAACGCTTTAGCAAATTGAGCTATGCTAACTGAACTCAGTCAATCAACACTACGTAAACTGTTATCCTCAGTTGCTCTTACGCCATCAGTTCAAATAGGACCACCCATATAGAAGACGCTATCTGCAAAAACAAAATTGTTTGGCAGCCAAACTAAAGTGAGCAGATCTTCCCACTCAGGTAGACAGAATCCTCACCCCCTTCCACTCTTATCATCATCAAATTTGAAATTCCACCCCAAACCAGTGTCATCCCCAACCCGTTTACAACACTAATCAGAAGAGGAGGAGTAGGATGAGGAGGAGGAGGATAAATAACTCTTTATATTCTCGACAAAATGTTCTGGTGGTCTCAACTTACCTCAAATCTCAGTATGGTTTTTAATAAAGGTTTGGGCTGTGGGAGCGGAAGCGAATCAAAATTACTTCAGGAGTTCTAACCGGAAAGGGTTCCGCCACATCCGGTATCCAATCTTCGCAAAATATCTCTGCTGTAAGCAGAAACGAAAAAGGCTATTATTTTAGCCTTCTGTCTACCAATCTAGCAATGGTTAGCCGCAAGTATAAGTGCCGGACATTAGTAACGGAAAATTGATTTCCCTTGTTTACAGAAGTGCATCATTTCCACACCGTATGGGAAACCCTTTTAAATTTGCTAACAGTATCCAGTAGAAGGTAATTTTCTACTATGTAAACGGAAAAAAGAGACGTGTGCTTAAAGGCCCCAGATAAAGTCATGGCAAGAATGCCTTGCTTAAAACTAGTAACGCACGTTAAAGCATTATAACCACAGCCCCAGGACGAGACATCTGGTTAGCGTCTTGTTTGTCGTAGGCCTGCTTAAATGTCACCATTTACTAATTTAGTAGTTAGGAGAAGGACTTAAGTCTGTGCACCAGATCCTCAGTACGTTAGGGTACTACTTACGGAAATGTATGATAAATCAGGTTAAGGGACTACCATTTCCTCCGTTTTCCTGATGTTTACTTGAGTGGCTAACACCCACACAGAGCATTCACCAAGTCACAACCATAGTTCCTAACTGCATTCAAATACATCTTCCAAAAGCATGTGATTAGTGCCAGCTTATCGAAACTGCTTCCTCTGCTGCCGTCAGCAAACTGCTTTTCCAATCAGGCTGATGTAGGCTTACTCCACTACCCTCCGCTTATTTTCATTTTTTTTAAAATGTCTTTCATCACCCAAAAGTTTGCATAATCATGGTCATATATTGAAAAATATTGTTATGTTTATCTTCATTAAATATATATAGTGTCAAACTGTTTTCCAGATGAACTCTTTAAGTGTGCCTACATGTACAATTAAAAAACGTTCAGTTTCATGAGGTGCCTGTTATAAAGAAAAACCCTTCGCAACAAGGTTGAAATTACTGTATAAGGTTGGTATTTTAGGTTCACAAATACCTTTATACCTCTCATGGCCAAACCAATCAGAAATCGAAAGATTATCGGCTTTTCAATTATCATCTGCTGTCTAACATGATTGTATGGACTGTATAACTCACCTGGGAATCGTGTAAACTACTGCTCCTTTTGTGACATCTAATAATAATTTTACGAAACTAATTTGTGCATTTGTTTTAGGTTTTGGCATTACGTATCTCTTCCAAGTTGCTGTCCTGAACGGCAGTAGCACGGGCGCAACCACGAGTCTAAATGTGACAACGCCTGATAATGGTAAGGCAACAGTTATTTTGCTCCGTCGTGCTTGCACCTGAGGAAACCTTAGAGGCAAAAACAAAAATAAATTGGATCATTTAATTAAGGCACTTATGTTCTCTATGAGTTATCCTTACTTCAGATAGGATGGGTAGACTGTATATTTTTGTTCTCCTCATAGTTCAAGTCTGGTTGTAGTAGTGTCTAGAACGCCGGACTCTGGTTTAAAGCCTCGGATATTTCGGTGCATAAGATTACTTTATCACTGGCAAATGACGCCAAATATGTCAGTAATTGCTATTTCTATGTTGCTGGTTTTGTTGATAATATTTTTGCCTGATTAAAGAAAATTTACAGGCGATTATTCATAGATGATAAAAATAAACCGACAGCTTTTTATTTGACTGAAAATAGAGATTTGAACTAAAGATAAATAAAAATAAATACAGCAATTTGACATGCTTCATATACACTGTGTAATGTTAAATGTAGTCATTTGCAACAAATCCCTGCAACCCCTCCATTTGGTGTTTACCTCCTCGTGTATAAATCCAGTTCCCTCAGGTTTTCCGTTGAACTTCAAAGTTCGGGGTGTTTCACCAACAGCAGTTGAGGTAACGTGGGAACCACCGGCGTTGCACCTTCGTAACGGTCGCCTGACGAGCTATCAGGTGCGATACTTTGAAGTTGGAGCTGAGACGGAGACCGAAAAGTCAGTGGATGTTCTCGTTCCGGAGCAGTTGAGTTACATGGCCCGCGATCTCAAAACCCAAACCTACTACAGTTTTATGGTGCGGGCATTCACCAGCCGAGGACCTGGACCATGGACTAGGGCGAACAATGTTCGAACCACTGTCGAATGTGAGTAACAGACCTAGTTGACTCTAGGATTTTTTTTGATCTTTAACGCAACTGGTCCAGTGAAAATGTAACCAGGTTAATAAAATGAGGCAACTGCAAGTTTATTTGCTCCTAAGAAGGCTTCGCCTACATTTTCCAATCAAATGAATACAGTTTCCTGTTCATGCATTGGCTACGAAACGTTGAATTTCGAGATGTCACGCTGAATGACTCATATAATTGAACTTGTCCTACGTTGTCTCTTAACTTTTTCCTCACAATATTTCTGCTTCAAAAAGGACCCCAGTTCTGCTTTTCAAAATATTGTTCTGCCTTAAGTGTCGCAGAATGATGATGGTGGTTTCAAGTCTGTAAGGAGTCTTCGACGGTGAAATTGAATATACTTAATGCGATATGTAACTACATAGTTTCGACAATTCACCTTATCAGAAATGTGTGTGCCCATCTATCGGTGGCATCACACATCAGAATAAGAATCAGAAGAAAGTGTTTTTATTCGTATTTACAACTTTTTAACAGCAATGCCATTTCATTTCATTCTTTTTCGGTCCTATTAGATTTGGGATAAAACTTACGCCTTCATTTCAGCAAAAGGGACCACGTGAAGAGCACAAAATACAATCCTTACTTTGTATTGTTTTGGATTCACAAATTTCCGCCATTTCGTTACCTGTTTGTCAACTTATGCACTTATCACTTTTTAAGCGGTTGTCCTAACCACTCAAGAGTTAAGCAATTTGTATTGTAAATGTTTGTAATCTATCTCTCTGAATATGAAGGCCTGGCTTGCGTGTAATTGTGCATTTGTTCTTTTTGCATGAGATATTGTGTAATTTTCACCCTTTCTGGCTTGTAAATTTCATTCAGTTCTTTACCGTCTTGATAGATGACTACGAAAAGCAGTCCATGCAGTATTCCCGTCTGAGGAGTTGTGTTAAATTCTCGTAGATGGATTGCAACGGCTTTAACAATTCAGGTGCACTTTTTGAGTCGGTTAATTTTTAGAGAGGGCTACTGCTTCACTTGTGAATATACTTTAGTTGAATTGTAACGAACGTAGTTGTAGGTTCTCGGTTAAATGTGCTTCAAGATAACCTAATTCAATTGTAATCTAAGACAAGCCCAATCAGATGATGCGTTCAAATTAAGGGTATTTGGCGATCGACGCTATGCCGAGATTTTAAACCTGTGACGACTTCTATAATTCTTTAAAACTGTATATGGGTTGAAATTGATTGGAAAAAATTAGAGTGGTTATGATTTGATTTAAATGTATGTTTAGACCTTTGGTTACTTGTGATTAAGCTTTAGAGATGTGGGCAGTACAGGAAAAGCTATTGCAATACGAAAATGTTGAGGAAATTAATTTACTTATAACCAATATGATTGCTTATTGTTCACGCTAGTGGCCTACGAACTTGGATTGTTAATTAACTACCATAAGAAGAATTAAGATATAAATTAACTGACATTTTACCGTTAGAGGAGCTATTCAAATGATAAATGTTCAAAAATACAGTGGAAATTTAATCGAAAAATTGCTGAAATACTTGATTGACATGAGTAAGGATCAAAATGGTAATTTAAGGACAGAAAGGGCTTACTGGACCAAAACTATCAAATTACTTCCCCTCAGAGAATTTTACCAACCGTCTGTTTTCCGCGAATGAATTGCGAATATTTGAACAAAATCAAATTCAGTTGACACGCTAATCGGTCTTTTAGACTTTTCGTGTCTCATTTTTTGGTGGCAACTGCTCTTATCCTTGACGAATGAAAATTGATTTTCTAATATGACACTTCGGACTGATCTACCCTTATTACTGAAATCATTCGTCTTCACCTAAAGGTCTGGCTTCCTGAAAGGTTGCAGACTGTAAGCCCTGATGGATGCTTTTGCGATGCATAAAATAAGGATTCACATTCATAGCAAGCATACAATGCTCTAACTGACCGTCGACAGTTTTCGCCAGCGGTTATGACCTCACAAAAAGTTCTTGAGAACTAAGCCACTGTCATTGATGAAAATTTCACCGAACAATTGATTGATACCAGTAATTGACATGGCTTGATTGTGTGAAATTCGCAGTAGACTGTGATTGCTTGATTCAGATATTGTTAGGGCGGAATTTCATCGATGGGGTAAAGTCCGATTTAGGAAATCTGCCTATAATCGCACCTTCCCGGATGCAAAAATAAGGTGGCTGAGGTGAACGTAAATAACGAGTCAACCCACCGAATGCAATCAAACATTGATCCCTACCGGAACGGATACAGCCAGCAATTTTCGGATGGTTCGGCATATTTCAACAGGTGTAAGTAGTAACTGAATAAACTTTTAAATCTTTCCAGTAACAAATACCTCAACAAACTGTTTGCCATTCCGTTCTTCTATTGGTAGTAAATGCCCTTTAAGTGATCAGTCACACAGCCGCAACTGCAGCATAACACCCAAAAATGATTTTCCAAATGATTTTCAAAACACTGGTTATATAACAGTTTTATTGATTGAACCGTTTTTAATCCTCAAGATTATTACTTTACTTGAATCTTAAAAATTAATCAAATTCATTTTCCTGGACATCAATTTCTTCTCTACTAGACACTTAGAGCTTTTCTTATGCCTGGCTTTCGCTCCTATTCATGATTTAATTGGAATGACTAAACTCTATTCCGGGTTTATAACACTAAGTAAGTTTTAACTCTACTACATGTCAGCCCTCGTTTAAAATTATTATCCGGCTTCTCCTTGTTCTAACGGTCAATCTCCCGTGCCCTGCGCCTACATTGTATGTGTGCACCCCATTTCCGAGAACGCACCTCACGGTCTAATAGCATCCTCGAAATGCAGATGTTGGACGCCGGAAAGACTGCGAGTGTTTTTCGGTTGACAGCCTCTTTGGACAACTTCTAAAGGTTTTTAGGTTACAATGAAATACGAGGACCTCGTTTTTCCGTGCCTTTATGCTATTGGAGCCGAATTTCCGGTAGGCTTGTCAATGTTGATCAAGATTAATCAATCATACAAACTGAGGATCTTTCCAGTTAATTAACTTTTAAGACATAAATAAAAAATGGTTTATTAATGTGTTTGGTTTGATTCGTTTCTTAATCGCAGCAAAGATTAAGTTCTCATTCTTCGACAGTCTTGGCAAATTTATGTGTGTGAGTTGCGTTTGACTCCGTGCTCTGCGCTGGTTCAAAATATCTTGTAGCTTTTTAACTCAAACATCCACTTAATATAGGCACAGTTATATCACGTTTAAACGCTTCATTGGGAAATATTTAAGCTCAATTTTGCTTTCGTTTGCTTTGGGTTTTACTTTAAACAGAACCATCTGGACATATTCATGAGTCGTAAACGTTTGGAATGCTTGAATACAGGAATAAAAATCAGAGTGTAACAGCCTAACCTGCGCAGATGCCCGGTTGCCGAAATTAGCTCCCTGTGGGTGTTAAAAGTCAATTGATTTGTTATTCACTGGGGTGGGTTTATAAAGGAGGTCACTGCAATTTAGCTAACAATCGGTTAAGTGGTTCTGGACTTAATCTATTCAACAATTATTTAAGCCATTTTGTTTAGCCAAATGGTTTGTTATATCTTCTCAAGTTTGTCTCAAACATAGCTTTGAAATAAACTTCAGGGCTGGATCTTATTCCTAAGTACTTGACGTGTATAAAGGGGATAATGTTTCGAGGATTTTGCCTGGTGATTGGAATACAAAAAGGTTTTAAACATCATATGTGGTTGTTAACAACCACAAAGGAGTTAATCAGCATATGCATTTATCATAATCTGCCCAGCTGCCAGCAAATTTTCTTAGCAATCAATCTGTGTACGTCTGCGGAATCATTCAATCACAGAGATAACCATTGTCCGCTCGAATAGCTTAAGCTTACGAACCAACGGCTAAGAGATAGATAACGAAAAAAATTCCACCCACAAACGTGTGCAATCAGCCATCGAAAAATTAACTCAAGCAGAAATAGTTCATCGACACAGTGCTCGGAAATAAATGGACAATAGCCTAATTTGAATTAACTTAATTCTCTTTTGGACCGCTTGACGTGGCTATCTGACGTTGTGGATAAACATTATTGTAGAAAAGTTATACACCCCATCAGATACTGGAGCAGTGATGTTTTTGGGAAAAAGCTGAACCCTATTAAAAGAGTTATTTTGGCGTAATAAATCAAATGGTTATGAGTTGCTACTTCCAGACACAAGCTGGTACCAAATCTATGTGGTAACGATGAGGCAGGCGCATGTACTATTGCCTTCACCTAAAAATTCCCTTCGCCGTAAAAGGCCAAAAAGCCATAGTAACAGTTGAAAACTCTCATCCTGGCATTCCTGGTTTTCCATATGGTTCGTCTTTCATAAAATAAACTAGGACCAATTTAATATCTCAGGTGCCACGCATTAAACATTGCATAAACGAATTGCGATTACTCAAATGTGCTTTTTTGTGTGCAATATACCCCGAGCGTCTAAATAATTTGAAAACTTTACTCCAAATATAAACATAATTACTTTGAAGGAAGAAAAACACTGTCAGTATCGAAGATAATACTTAGTTAATCCGAAGTCGAAAAACGTGTTGGCAAAAAGTTTATGCACCAGAAATCTGAGCTTTACCATAACTCTATCAACATGTGGATGAAAGACTGAATAAGCAAACTAAAGATGCAAAACTTTAGGCGGTTTTCTAGACTACAATTGAGCTGAATTTCTTTCCGGAATTCGTTTAAGGTGGAATTCGGCTGCCACCTACCAGCTCCCAACCGTAGTTTTCCTAAATGGTTTGCAGAAATTTTGGTGAAAGCATTTTGGACGCTGTTGGAGATGCTGTTGATTAAATCGTGGAGGATGTTTTTCAACTGTCCGAGTGAAAGAAAGCAAGGGTAAACATTTTCTGAAGGTAGCATACCCAAATTCGAATCACTGATTAAAATATCGAAAATATTTAATGGGTAAATTAGGAAATGTTTCATCTACGAAATTTCTCTGTGCTCTCCATCGACAAGGCAGTCCGTTTAATCTTAAGGTACTCTTCAATTTTAAACGAACACTTCGGTACTTTGGTCCTCTCAGACACCTTTATAAGACGTTGTTTCTGTGATATATAATTATTTTCAACAAGATGAGTCCTTAAAGTCTGTTCCTTTGGAGCGTACTCATAGGTTGACCCATGCGTAAAATCTCATCGGCGATGAAAATGGCCATTCATAAGAATCTAAAACCACTAGTCTTCTCGAGGAAATCAAACGCAGTTTCTTATAACGCTCCCATTTAAAGGCAATCTTCTCTGCTATTTTACTGATGAATGCCTGCGTCCATTATAAAATTGCTTCATCGAATCATGGGCATCTTCATCCGTTATTTTTTCTATTTTCTCGCGCAGTCAAAGAAAACTTATTTAATGTTTATTTCAGGACCGTTCAACTTTTAATTATGTCTATAGTTTTTAGCTCACTATAGAATAGCCGGCAAAATATTCATCTATGTTCTGAGCGTCAAGAAGGAAGATCGCTTTGTTTGAAAATTTCGCAGTTAACGAAAATAAACCCCACAAAGGAAACAACGAACAATCTCCGCACATATATGTTTGGGTGATATGGAAAACAATTATTTTCTGTTAGTCTTGTTACTATGCTTCCGAGCATAAACTTTAAGATATTTGCTAATCTACATATTTGACGAAAAGAAGCCTCCCATTTTTTATGGAAAACAGCAAAGTTATTCAAATCTTTCCTACCTTGATGTACGTGGACATAAAAACTTCATTTTAAGTTGGTAAAAAGTGGCTTGGTAAACCTTCCTCGTTTAGATTACTGCCCTTTATCTGAAAAGGACAGACAAAAACACGCAGGTTTGATCTGTGTCATTAACAAGCAGAGCAAATTATCTGTTACGGTAATAATTTATATTTCCTTTAAAAAATAATATGTAATATTCTCCAGAAGCATATTTTGTATTAAAATATATTTCTGCACATAAGATGGTAAGCCAATGAGTAAAATTTTAAAAACTCTCAGCTACCCTTCACTCACCATCTCGATTTGAGTTCACATGTAGTGGCAATTTAAACTTAACGTGACAGTATAGAATGCAGAATATTTCCCTTTCAGATAAACCCTCATTTACCACCAGCTTGAAGTAACCTTTACAGAGTTTACCATCCCATATGAGGAAAAATAATTGCTTTATCTCTCAAGACCCATGATGCATTTGCCATTTAAAGGTGGATATTTTATGCTCTGCGTTCTGTGCTTTTGCTAATTTTGTCATTTTCTCCAAAACATCGTCATTTTAACTCACTTGTAGTTGGTTTTCTTTTGGTCATTTATGTTTACGAAATGAATTACTGGAATAAACTCTTATTAGCGTACGTGAAATCCTGGGAAAGCCAGCATCTTGACTTTAGGATGAATTAATAATAGACGTGAAATAGGAGGCAAGCTTTCAGAAGGGGAACGCTTCTGTTACTAGCAGACAATCATCGTGAAGGCCTCCCTTGAAAAAAACTGCGGAATGCCAACTAAACTGCACATTTGTCTCAACCGATAAAGGCAAATTTAATAGATTTGCGAGAGAAAATTCGAAAACAAGCTAACCCAATGTGCCTGCTTAGGCCGTGAATGTCCGTGGGCTTTTAACCAAAAGAAGAAAGTTTTCGACAGATCCCTCAATTGTATACATTCTTCGCTTAGAGCCGAAAATAAATTACTTTTCTCCACCTATAGCACCGCCGCCACCGGTTGACATTCAAGCAATCCGGATTAACCAGCATCAAATCAAGGTGACGTGGCGTATGCCTGACGGGGACCATACCACAGGCACAGGAGCAAGTTCGAGAGCACCCAAGAGACGAGTAGCTGTCCAGGGTTTTCGACTACTCTACGCCCCCAATGAGAGTCCTTATGATTCCGACCGCTGGACCACCTACGATGTGGGGCCCGTCGAGATGACAATCATATCTCACCTGGACAGCAAGAGTCCGTATATAATTCGCGTTAAATCTCGCGGACCAGATGGTCGCTTCGGAGAATGGAGCCCCGCCGTTGTTGCCCGCTCAGCACTCTCCACCTGGGAAACTGAGTTCTCCGTGCGGGATCTTCTCTGCTCGGCGGGTCAAACGAGTGCAAAGATCACTTGGCAACGGCCGCAGAAGACCAGTCAGCTGGTTGGTTTTAATGTAAGTTCAGGGGCTGTGTGGGAGTATAGAGTCTGGTTAGGATTTCTAGTGTGCTGCTAACCTACGGTCACCAATTTTTTTATGCACAGTCAAGCAAGGAGGCTCCATTAGGGCAATTTTGCAGGAAATGTGCATCCCTGGTCCTACAAAACCCTTCCTAGATGAAGATCGCTTACAGGGAGAATTTTTTTACATTTTTTACCACCTTCCAACATTTTTCATCTGTGTTTTGTGCATTTTCCAGAATGCTTTCACATTTACTTCATGTTAATTAAAGAAAGCCTCACGCTGTTTCTGATAGAGTGTGTTTATGTGATGATTGACACCATTAAATCCCAACAAAGTAGGCTATTTTAATATTTATGTGTGTTCTAAAGAACACTCTAAATAAATCAAATTATTGAAATCCTGTCACCTGCCGAAAGCGCTGCACAATATAGAGAAAATGAAAGTCCGTGGTTCAACCCTCGTATAAACTATCATATACTTTGCAAAATAAGCGTTAGTGGATTGAAAATTGTTCACGCAGCGTAAATGAGTATATACAAAGTATTTTGTACAGGTGAATGACGATGCCTAATTTAATATATTGCCACTTACAAATGACCTTAGGTGTTCAGCAGGATAATCATCTTTGCAGGATCTTTTAATTATTTTCTACTTAAAAACTCATACAGTAGTATATCACTTCTTTAAATTTTTCAACCGTACATTACTTAGCCGTAAAATAATATACATGGATAAAATTCCTTTCTTCACAGTCGTTCATTAGCCGCATGTAATTTCCTTCTTACCTAAAGACAATTGGATCATTTCCGTTTTTATAAAATCTCTGCTCGTCCACCACTAAATTTTTGAGCATGCTTTTTTACATATGTCTGTTGTTCAGTTTACCATACGGGTGATTGGGTCCTATTGTTGCAAACAACGTTTACATCCCATGGAAATGTTTAATCGCTAGTTTATGCAACGCAACGGCGTATGCTAAATGGTAATGAACTAAATTTCCGATTTAGATATCTAAAATACTCTAGCTACTACTTTTTGTGCTATCAGACCATATTTGTTTCTGATTTAAGCGAACAGTCGAGTTCCTGAAGGCAGTTAAGAAGAATAAGAGGCGATCACTCGAACAGAGTGTTTATTGGCCTGACGTTTCGGATCCTCTCTCGAACCCATCATAGTTTTAAAAAATAGTAAATGTGGGGCATGGTGCACATTATTTATAGGGCGTGGTTTCCAGGCACCCATGTGCCTTCTATAGTTGACAGTCCTCGTGTTCGTCGCTGGGGATCGTAGTTGATGCAATGATTACTTTTTGGTCCGTACCCGAGTCGTTAATAGCCGTGATTTCATCAACGATGTAAATTACTCGGCAACTTGGCCCGCTGTCACCGGAGTGCTGGTCTCCCGCATCCTCCCCTCGTGGCTAGTAATTTGTCCAGGCAAAAGTGCAACAGAGAAAATGGTGTAATGAGGTCATTACGTTTATTAAACAACTGCGGGTCTCACAGCTTCTCCTACGTAATTGCTTTACAGTCAACTGCACCTGATTCGATAAACGACTCCAGATGTTTCCTGCCGTTGCAGCGAGGCTTTTAGCCTTCTTATATTGCGGCTGACGGATGCTTCTGATCGGTGGGCAACTCCAACTCCGAGTGGTGTGAGAAGGCGGTTAACGGTTTCAGGGACATTCTTTACCTGCGGTAGCGCTCGCCAAAATTTGGCGCCAGTTCGGTTCGGCCTTTCGCCTTGATTGTGCATGTAACTTTTCGACAAAGTTGAGTGTGTATCAATTTCCTCTTAGCACCCGTCGAATCCAATGCAATTCGGCAACCTTGTCCACTGTTTTTCTGCCGTCGGTCGCAACACGCTGATACAGTGCCCGTACGCAACTGCGTTTTTTTCCTATGCATGCCCGAAGATCCGAGAAAGATTGACTTTATAGCATAAAACGCATACATCTATATGGGAAAAGAAACGACACAGGATAAGACCTTAAAAAATATTGAGAGTAAAATTAAATTCTCCTGCAAGTAAATATTTTAAAATTGCCATCATCTGCCAGTGGTAAAACCACTTTGACAAACCTTCCAGAAGGCGTCTTCAGCGTAGTGTGCCCCAAATCTTGGCTCGTACTCCGCGAACAGTCGCCCCTTGAGTTTTTGCAGACCCATCCCGGCAGTAAGCTCAGGGCTTAGTAAACGTTGAAAAACTTTCGTCCTCAGCGACCAGTATATTACTGACTGCTATAGAGAAATCCTGAGCTCAATCCTCATCTACCTAAGGTTCACGATAAATGGAGAAGGAAATAATAGACTTAGTTTCTTGTTTGTTCTCCCCTGCCACCAACAGGATGGCAAATGGGCATTGTCTGCTGACCAACACACTGCAAATGCTCAACAGCAACCACTCGCTAAACTCAAACGCAAATGTGAACACAGGCCATGCTTATGGGAGGAAATTAATTGTGGCGCCAAAAGGGCGCCGATGAATGTCCTATGCGAACTTTTCGGAGCCAATGGCTGTCCGCAAGCATTCGTTGAATGGAGCCGAATACAACCAAGGAAGCAGAACAAAGGATGTTGTTAGCTAAAATCGTGGTGGAGTATTCCGCACGTTAAGGTGGTCTCTGAAGCTGGGTCTTTTGCCTCACCCGACTTATGATAGGAGTTGCTAACAGACCTGACCCTATAATCCGCCGCTGTTGTGTACCGATATTATTTTAGCTGCAAGGTGTGCTACTAGGTTAAAGAAAATGACAGGCAGCTACAAGCGCGATGCATGAGTATCTGTGGGCCGTATGAATGTTGGAACCAAAGTCGGTGGCAGCAACATTTTGACTGTGGTTGTCCTCCTCTAGACAAGCACTTGGCAGGGCTGCTAACTCGTCCCGATCATGTAAAAATATTTGGTTGCCAGTCCATGTTAACATCTGCTCGTCAAAATGCAGGTCTTTGTGCATGTTAAGCGTTTAATTAAATTGATATATGCACCAGTTTAATCAAATTGACTTGGGCCTCCTTTTCTTCTTGGACTTCGAGTGGGACGCACTCCAAAGACGACTAAAATTGAGCTGAAAAACTTTGTACTATTTCACCGTATATGTATGGACACCTCTGTCGGTACTTCAAAATTGTGACAAAAAGTGAGGCTTAATGCTGTTTCAGTTAGGACGTGCTGTCTCCTTGTGTACAACACATGCTGTGGATTTATTCCCCCAAAATACATTCGAAAATATATTAAGATGCAAGGAAACCTCAGTTGTAATCGCATTTTCGTCTACGTGACGAAATGTTTATTAGATTTTTAATGCAAACTAACACCCCGTATGTTTTAGTACAACCTCTTAGAGTCATTTATCACATAAAAGTGACTGCTAACATGGAAATAACGGATAATTTAGAAACGTGGATAGAACAGTATTTTTACCATACATATCCATCTGATGTATGCATAAATGTCAGTTAAATTAATCCTTTAAGAAAACTCAGCAGATTTATCGTTCCTAAAATAGGCATGACGGAAGGTATCGCAGGGCAATTATATGACGGTGTAACATATATAGTATCGTAATGGCTAGGAAGGTTGGTGCTAGGTTTAGAAATCGATCACGGGAACTGGTAGCCATGCTCTAAAATTTAGCGTGAGGTCACCTGTAGTTATAGGCGACCATATTTGTTCGTTCGATGGTTCATTCGGGAAGAAAAAATTAAAGGGCGATTTTCTGAGCCAAGATAATTTTCACACATGGCAGACTCTTTTTTGTATTTTTTACAGTAATGCGTGTAAACAAAAGACACTTTATTGTATGCATGCTGTATCAAAAGGACCGTCTGGGTTAATCCGTCACTGGTTTTCGAATATATGCAAGGACGCTTGCGTATAGTATTGCCTGTTTTGCTTCTGCTCGAATTTTGGAGTTTTCTTATAAAGTGAGTGTTTTGTGAATGCTAGGCTTAAATAAATGATAATACAACGTTGTAAGCGCACAAAGAATAAATCAATTGGCGTCTATCAAAGCAAACCCTTCAAACGGCGCTCATGTGGCGCATTTTTCCAGTGCTTAACCTTCATCGGTAAACACCGGGACAAGCTGTGCCTACGGATGTCGAGTTTAATTTGGAATTCCAATTTTAATCATCCTTATTCGCGTCTTCGTATATGCAGAGTTTACACTTTTATGTGTCTTGGGGCAAGTAAAACGCATTTCGACAATTTCTCTTGATATAAATCGACAGTGGGTGATTTCAGCCTACCGTTATCTGCACCAGTATACGTTAATGATCACTAAGAATATAAAGTTACGTAAATTTATACGGAACCCTTTCCGCCATTTGATTGTTTATTAACGACTTCCCTAACCCAATTGCTAGTCCTGATTTGACTTTATGTGCAGGGCCTGCACATCCCTAATTGAAATTTAGTTTTGCCCTGTTTCTTCAAGACTTAATTCTACCATTGGCTTCCCTGATTAAATTGGAGCACACCTATGTGCTGATTGATTACAACCTCCAAACTGCTCTCTCCTTTGTTTGAATAGTGCTTGGGCCAGGGAAGCTTGAAGGCTTTCATCCACGCCTTCTTAAATCAAAACTTGGGGATGCCTTGCAGCTTTTGTCGTTGTTACCCATCACCGCAGGAGAGCTGAGCGTCTCACGGTCAGGTTTTAGACAAATTGAAATCTTTGCTTGGTGTCTACCCAGTGGCCGCTGTTAACCAATTAAGCCACAAATGCGCTAGATCTAAACTTCCTCATACCTTGGTTTGGCCAACCTTCCTTTTCCTGATCAGGTGCAGTCAATTGAGGGGGAAATTTATTGGTAGCTGTGTTTTGTCATGAACATCATATCACACTTAGTTGCTAGCAGCATCATACAGCTCTTTAAACCTCATTCGTACTCTCAGTTTTCTCCGATATTATAACACTGGGTTACGCATCCTCTCTGCGAAAGATAATGCCATTTGTATGGCAAAGGATCGAAATTCGGAGCGTTATTAAATAGTATAATAGATCAGAGGCAACCTGCCCTCTTTCCAATGGTAGTAAATAGACTGTGAATTTCAGATAACACATATAATCCTGGGAAAGTTTTGGACTTTCTGATGCCTACAATGGTAAAAACCACAATGCTGCATTTCTTTAAGTAGTTAAGTTCTTAGAAAAGATTTTTCTGTACTATATTGCATGAAACTCTTTTGTAGCGAAAATATAACCGCATGCTTAACGCAGGGACAGTCCGTGAGAAATTTGCGCAAGCAATAATTGTGTACTTCATTGGACTACGTTTAACACTGGCGGTTATGAATAATCCCCCCACTCATACGAAAAAATTTCACTGGGGAGGTCTGACCGCAACTGCAAAGCCTCTATCGTGTGATTTTCTGAGTTTTCCTTAGAAGTGCATCGGGTTCAAAGCTTAATTTTTGGTAGACAGTGCTACTTAGAGGCTCTGCGGTTGGAAAATCATGCAACCTTCCCGGGCATCATCATAATCTCCTTTTCTTCCTCCAGTTGCGAATTTCTGGTTCGAAGGAGTTTGCTGACGAATCCGGTGTAATGCGCCGCCAATCCTTTGAACCCAGAAGCGCCAAGGTCGCCTTCTTTACAGCCCATGATGGGTACTCGTATGTGGTGGAGGAGCTCGAGCCCAACACCGTATATGACGTTCAAATAAATGCCTACTACGAAAAAACACTTAATTTGGAAAGCAACTGGGAGACTACCAGTTGTCACACTGCCATGCAGAGTAAGTCATCATTAGTTCTCTGTCCTTCTTGTCTAATTTGCAAATGGCAAATGGCTTCAGCAACATTCTTCAAATATAAAATATCAGCATTTATTTCCCTCTGGTATTCCGAGGTTTAGTATTCTAAAAGCAAAATTTCTGCACATATATCCAAGAGTCATAATAACTGCAGTGCGAACTGGAGACTTGTTTTGAAGGAATGATAACATTGATAAATCAGAAAAGTTCGTACTGAAAAGTCCAAGCGTGGTGGAATATTCTCGGTATTCCGATTCAAAATGATGGTAAAGTGTTCTATGATAACCAATCTAGTTACTCGAACGACGTTTCCCTAAGGCTCTGAGAAGCGCATACTTCTAGACATTTCCGATCTCACAGTCCTTCGTTGAACATGGTTAAACTCATGAAACATTCCGTTGTTAATTTTACCAAACTATGACGTGGTATTCCATAGTTCCTTCATTGGAAATATATTTTTGATTTATGTTATGATCTTAGGCCGGTTTACAACATTTATCCGTACTATTTTTGAGTCCGAAAGGGACGGGATCTCAATCTGACCAGATTTGCTCAATCTTTTTGCATGTTTCTCATTCATTTACTTCCTCACATGTAGTTTCCACACCAAACTCATCCTCAGAGTTAACCTTTTACCACTTGCATTAAAAACGTACAACTACCACTTATTTAGGTTGTAAACTTTTATCAGAAGCCTCGTGTAATCCGCTATGTCTAGGCCTTCGATATCCGCACTGTCTCTGGTACCTATGCCGCAGCAAAGCTGCAAATTAAAACGTCAATATGATAGAAGGGGCCGTATTTTAATCAATGTAGACTTTGTTGTCAAATAATTGAATCAGTCATCCGGCTTGACTAGTATATCGATCAGTCTGCCATAGGCATTCAGCTGCCTTAATTGGATGCAACGGTGCATGTACCTACGCCTTCGCAGTTTCCGCGATGCTTCTGGTGCTTACGACACTTTTCTTCCTTATATTCGTACTCCTCTTTCAGTTTTTTGCCCTCTTTTTTTCGTTTATCTTATCGGATCTCTCCATCGTCAAAGAAAATTCTACGATTTTTAAACTTCTATCAGCACTTGACCTGCTTTTCTTCGCTTTCTTTGTAATCCCGTTGCAATCATTCATGCAGAATAAAGTATCACGTCTCTCGCAAATGCAATCGTCATTTTCCATTTCCTCTTAGCCATCTCCTTATTCCCCATTATTATTTTGTCTGTAATTCCGTTAGCTGTACGGTAATCCTTTCTGCAGTAAACGAATTTCCTCCTCTCCCCATCACGTATTCTTTGTGCAACTTTCCTTCGCAATCCCACGAGCGTCGTCCTCACCATCAGCCGTTCGTAAAGAAAGAAAGGATGCCCCCCTGCCTGCTCAGAGCTAGGACTTTGTAGCTGCGAGGGAAAAAGTAGGTTCGGTGAGTACAACTTCTAGTGACAGTGATGACTAGCAAAACGACCGAGGGATTATCTCAATAACCATCAACATCAGTCATGAAATTGCTGCCCATAGCAATTGTTGCACGCCTTCAATACACACAGAGGCTTTTACTTACACTCTTCTGGCATAAAATTGTTCGAGGCTCCTTCGGAGCTTTCGCTAAAGGATCCGTGCTTTTGTCAACTTCTTCCCTTTCTGTTTTCCATATTATTTATTAAGTCCATTCAACCACATTCACCACGGGTTGTCCCCAAACATTTTTTCTCATTAACTTTTGTATATTTGTCTTCTGTTTTTTAAAAACGCGTCCTGCTCTACTTCCGTTCTGCTTTTCCTTAAATCCCTATGGGCTCTCTCTGTTGCCATATTTTTTTGGAACCTTTGTCTCTTCAGGTGCTTTTATTCGCAGAGTGGATTATTCAAAGCGAGCTCACTTGAAAAAATTATTTTACTGTGTTTGTCCCTTGCTCACTAACCCTCTTCAAATTTACGCAGACTTTGTTTCCCCTCATCCTTGTGCTTGTTACCTGGTGCTTCTTGAAAAATGAACAGGAAGAAAACGCACTAGAACCATCCAAGCAGCTATCGTGTATTCCAACTCCCTGGCTTTCTGTTCTTCTCTCTGTGCCCTACCAAAATTTGACTTTTTATTTTCTCCTCATGGTGTTTACCCTAACGACTAGTTTAGCCTTAGACGATTTTTGTTCTTCCATTATAAATATTAATGTCTTTTAAGGCACAAAACAGTGTCCAAGTAGGCTGCATCTTTTGTCAAAAACAGTTGCTGGTTTGAATCTCTCACCACATTCTGGCAAATAGGGACACATCCCAAAATTTTACTCCGTGAAAATCGGAGGATGACGATAGTGAATGCCTCAAAGCAAGCATGAATTGGAGTCCCTGGAAGAAGTTGAAAAACGTAAACCCGACAGCTGGCACAAGGGCTTTATTCGTCTGAGGTTTTGGATTAATGCTCGAACCCATCATCAGTTTCGGGTATAGCATACCCAAGAATTTGCAGCATTTATCGGATTCACTCGCCATGCTGCCGCATATCTCTGACAAGAAACCGCTATCCTGTCTTCGATGATGTTATCCGCTGGTGCGATAATTGCTTGATGGCCGGACTTCGATGAAAAACACGGCAGCAGTGCGGAGAAATTACGCCAACTTTGAAGTCGTACCTCGTTCGACAAAACCCAGCAAAATTAACTCAGGTTTGATGTGGACAAAATTCTATCGAGACGAGACAATCGTGTGAACGGAGGGTTGCTTGAGTAATGGCTAACTGATCCCCAGCCTCTTAGCACGTTAACGGCCTCCCCATCCCATATTCGATGCTGAGATTTAGTTGGCCAAATTAATTAGTCACTCAAGATGCGCATAGTCTAACACTCTTTCCAATGCCAGTGATGATAAATGGGACGACAAGCCATATTCACGCCACCATCCAATATGAGTGTTAAAATTTCAGTGATTAGCGACTCGATGAAACCTGTCGACAAAATCCTATAAATACCACCTTTGTTTGTTTAGAAACAACCTGCATCTTATGCTGTCTCTGAGGATGAACCCGAGCATTAATCGGAAACTTCCAGCGCATAAAGCTCGTATTTTAGCGTAAACGTCTTTGTGTTCGCGGTTATTGTCCCTATATGTCTACAAATCATCTTCCAGTTTTGTTCTAACCTTACCCTTAACGTTATCACAACCTGTCGAACTGGGTACTTAGGCGTCTGGAATTATGTCACCTCTTCTTATTGTGTGAATGGACAACACACACTTTCTCCCACCCTGCCCAGATCATCGTTGTCGCCACTTCACCCCATCCCTCATTTTAAACTTTACAATACTGCAACCGATTTCACGGGGTTAAATTGAAGGCACAACTTTGCTTCACGCATATTTTATCTAAAGTATAAACTGCTTAAGAGTGTGAAGACTTTACAAATTCATGTATTTGGCACAGTGCACATACCTTGCCACAGAAGCGCATACAACTTTTATTCAACAATATTTGTCTTCTGTCTGCCAGTTTTGCAGGCTTCAGCTGATCTTCAAAGCATAGGGGTTTAGCAGGAAGAGGACTCAACACACAGCGTTGTATAAAATGACAATGAGCATGTCGAGGGCAGTGTTTCCTCACAATTAAGCCAGCCCATATCCACAATTTTAGGTTCCTGTTTTATAGTGCTGGCAACATGAGGATGAGTTATCATCAGAAGCAGTAGTAGGAACACTTGCTGTTTAATCGAAATGTCGCGTTAAGTGTCTGAAGGAGGAGTTGAGGAGATGAAAGTTGTAGAAGAGGTTGTGGGCGGTTCCTCGTTCACCTCCTGAAGAGTAAATAGAGCTAACACCACTGACGCATGATAGTTTGCAATTAAAGCTTCGCAGCGTTTTTCAATTTTTGTGTCTGTTGATAATTTGAAGGGATCTCTAAAGGGCTGCTAAGACGAGTAGCCCCCACATCCATTCCACAGTTTTCTATAGGGGAGTTATTTTTTGTCCAACAAGAACATTTCTTTAAGTGGTGCAGTTTTTCACATTTGTATTGTTTGAATATTATGTACCATTGCTGTACCCCGTAGAGATGCGCACAGAGACGAGCATTAAAGTGTCAATTTGTTAATTAGAATTTCATGTGGAGGCAAGTAAACGAAACGCAATATATTGCCGTGTTACTTTTTTACTTCTTACCCATTCCATCCTCGATCTGAAAATGAACAGAACCCGCAAAAGTTCCCCCGCCTCTGCCAATCTCCGCTCTGGAGGACAGGAAGCAAGTCAACCTAAAGGTTTTCCGTGTAACTGAAAGACTGGGCAAAATCCGCCAGTACTATCTCCTGGTTAGTCCTTATCACCTAACTGACGGCTCAATGGAAACAGTAACTATTGAGGAGGTGAGATATCTTAAGATGATGTGCACTTAGACCAAACTTTGTCCCCTATCCCAATTCATCGGCTCTTTCTTTTTTCCTTATTCCTCCCTCCATCAAACCTCACCATTCTTTCATTATGCTTCAGGTTGACCACAGTTATTCTTCTTTTTCTTCTTTCTCCTTTATCTTTCCTTTTCCTTGAGGTCATCTTCCTGCCTTTACATCACCTGCTCTTTTACCAGTTCTCCTGTCCCCTATCCTTCTGCTCCTCTTCCTTCTTCCTTTCGTTCTTGAATCCAATGTTGCCTTTTTTATTCCTCCCCTCCACTGGGGTCATCTCTCTTTTCTTCCATCACCTGACCGTTTTTTCAGTTCCTTTTCCTTTCTCCTCCTCCTCTTCCTCCTCCTCCTCCGTCTGCTCTTTCCCTTCGCTCTCCTATGTTTGCTTTCTTCTTTATCCTCTCTTTCTTCGTCCTCTTCTCTGGAGTAATCTTCCTTTACTTCCATCATCTGAACTTTTTCAATGCATATTTTTCCCCCCCTTTCGCCTCCTCCTACTTCCGCCCTTCCTAGCTTCTTCCTCCGTTTCAAAGTTTTTTAAGTTTTGTGCCATCTTTTCGAGATTTTTGTCAACCTGGTTGACTCTTATCTGTTTGTTTCATGTTATCGCGTCTACTGGAAAAGTTCTTTGGCATCCAGGTGTGCGAGAAACACTGCAGATATAGTGGCTTTTCGTTATTTATAATTATGTTCGATAACTAGTCCATCTGTGCGGAATAATGCAGGCCGTAAGTGCTGACTGAGCGGTGGTAAAATAGTCCTTCGAACTAAACTGCCTCGTTTAAACCTGAGACTATTGTTTGTACTGAGTTACGGGTTGTTGTGCGATTTGGCTAACGTTTATGACCCTGTCCGTAAAAGTATATTTGCTGCTTGTAACACTGATCTGGCTGGGATTTATGGAGGTGATGTAAATGCTTGCAACCAAGTGAGTCGAAAGTAAGCACCGCATATTCATAGAAATAAAACCAGTAGCCGGCAGCAGGCGTGCCAAACATGTTTTCCCGTTGGTGAGTTAACGGTTGTTAACTATATTAACAGGTTATTCGATGAAACTAGGGAAATATTTCACAATATGTCTGAAACAATTCTGAAGACGCTGAAATCCCGATTCAAATATTTCCTGTATTATGAGTTAGTTGTCCTAGTTTTACTAGAGGAAGATAAGAGGCTCCAGCTTGTAGATTTGTTGATAATGAGTAAAGAACATTCTGTGGCTGGTTTACTTGGGATATTTCTGACGTTCCAAGTAACTAAGGAATTTTTCCACCAACACTGTAAATCCGACAGGCGTGGGGAGCTAAAACTTTCTTCTTGTTCTTTGAAAAAACCTACTTTTTAACCGTCAGAGAGTTTTGTCCTGGTGAATTGATGCCCTTCTTTATGTAGGCGCAGAAGTAGCTGTACTACGATGCACAGGTGATATGCAATAGGAGCTTACAGTTTCATGTAAACGTTTATAAGTTTGATGTCAGAGGTAGAACTTATTATCATGTGGGTATAAATTATCAGAAATTGTCATTCCAGTCTCTCTTGTCGTTGCAGGCAATAGTCATCTGCCTATTCTACTACTGGCCACTGTGTGGTTGCTGGCGGAGCTCGAGAGTAAGCTTAAAGTCAGAACGAAACTAGTGAGCTCCGTTAGCGATCGGTGAGCGTTCATCAACGAATGGAATGCATATCAAGCGTAACAAAACGTGCATCCATTTCGATAAACCGGACCATCGGATTTAAATCTTGGAGTGAAAAAACCATAGGTCCTTTTTTAATGGAAATTATAACACTCGCTGATTTTTATTAAGGTTAGGCTAATTTCTTTTGAGAGTAGCACAGGCATGAATCCTGGTGCAAAACAGGCCATGTTGTATGGGAATAAAGAGAAGACGTTAGCATGCGTTATGGAGAATGACAGCAGATTGTAGCCACGGTCTCAGGTGAGATGAAGACGTGACCAGGCATGACACCACAGACTAGGTTGGCCGCAAAATGCACGTATAAAATCAGTCGGCCAATCAGATGTGTACGTATGATGCCTTTTCTCACGCTTGCCGCCCGATCAATGGCCGATCGAACATTCGAGGTGAATTCACGCGCAAAAAATGGCCATTTCGCTAACAGCAGGCAGAAGGTCGGAATTTTCTAGATCCGTCAGGACTTCAGTTAAATAAGGCGAGATTTGACTAGTTAAAAAGCGGGTTAACCCGGCCGGCTGCATAGTGGCTGCTCCCGGAACCCGCTTTCCTTCTATTCTACTTGCCCGTTATGAGCCAAGAAAGCGTGCAGCTGAACCACCATAGTTTTGGTGGTAGAATGTGTTGTACCACTGCTTTACGTTAATTGTTATCCCATCTATGCATTTATATTTTCGCTCCTCTGGAGTATCTGGATTATTCACTCGTATTCAAGCCTAGCTGTTATACTGCTGAACTTGGTTATAGTAGGTGATGACGACCGGCTGTATGAGGCACAATATAGCAGAAAAAACACAAATAACTCTGTTAGCCATATAAGTAGTTTGAAACGCCAAAGAGTATTAATGGATAGGGATGAATACATGCTCAACAAGAATTTTGAATTATGTATTTCTCTGATAAACCTCAAATAAATTCTACTTATGTAGCGACTACTCTCCGTTAAGCATTGGGATAAAGCGGCCAAGTATTCTTTTCACATTATAAAAATCAGAGCCACGTAGATACTCATGTGGATACAGTAATCGGAGTTCTGGGAACTCGTATCTTCATTGCAGTATCCGTAGTAGTATTAGTAGTAGTAGTAGTAGTAGTAGTAGTAGTAGTAGTTGCTGTTGATGTTGTTGTACCAGAAGTAGTAAGAGTAGTAGTATTTGCAGTTGTAGTAGTATTATTAATATAATTATTATTAGTAATAATAGTAGTAGCGGTGGTAGTAGTAGAAGTAGTAGTAGTAGTAGTAGTAGTTGCTGTTGATGTTGTTGTACCAGAAGTAGTAAGAGTAGTAGTATTTGCAGTTGTAGTAGTATTATTAATATAATTATTATTAGTAATAATAGTAGTAGCGGTGGTAGTAGTAGTAGTAGTAGTAGTAGTAGTAGTAGTAGTAGTAGTAGTAGTAGTAGTAGTAGTAGTAGTAGTAGTAGTAGTAGTAGTAGTAGTAATAGTAGTAGTAGTAGTAGTAGAAGTGATTACAAATGGGGTGTGTGAAGACGCCTATAGTCGCTTCCATTTATCTGGCAATGCATATTTTGGCAATTCAGTGTTTCATGGGTTTATCTTAAGGCCAGTATTATATCTTCGACGTTAGTCAGATGGTTAATTCACCTCTAAAGGCACAGCGGTAAAAGGAATTCGTTCAGTTCACCATATGAAAAATCGGTTCTGTCAGTCGCATTTGTGTGTCTGCTAGGGCGGAAAGCTGCAGACTTGCATCCGTTTATTCTCCTCCTCCTCCTCCTCCTCCTCCTCCTCAACCAGCCTGCATGATACATGCGTTCGTGTCTGCAAATTTTTAGACAATCACCACCTCCCGCGGTCTGCCCTCCTCGAAGACACGCTACATAGCAGCTCGCTTCACGCAGGACTACTTTGAGCCGCCCGGCACCAGTTCGCGTGATTTCATTCTCGGCGGCGGCGGTGCGAACGGACGATCGTCCCCCACCGCGCCCAACCAACCAGGGCTCGGCTTGCCTCGACTGCTCCAGCGGCAGCGTCGTGCTACCAGAAACGATCTCTACCCCCTGCCACTGAATCAACACGTGGTAGCGGCAGCAACCAGCAGCCAACAGCGCGGTGATTTTCACCCCTCCTGGCTCTCCGATGACAACGGCCTGCCGCTGCTCTCAAACCCCTCCCCGGGGCCTGGTTCCACCGGCCTCCTCCTCACCGCCGCCACCGCCACCACCACCACCGCCAGCGTTGGATCTGATCAAGTGTCCACTGAACTGGGATTTCTAGCGGATGAGGCGATCGTTTTCGACAATAAGCCCTTGGAAGCAGGACAGGTCTACTGCGTAAGCCTGTCTCCCCGTACTCCCACTACCGTTCGCAAATTTATCGCCCGTTCCCTCCAACCTCTGTTCGTCATTTTCAGGCCAGAATGTGTCTTCAGCAGGAAAAATGCAGTAATGAAAAAATCCAATGTGCTTTGGGTAGCCTGTCTGTACCATCTATTGATTTAACGCTTACCGCAATGCTATGTCTCATCGGACGAGGAAGGGCAATGTGCGAATTAGCACAGTGTGCAATGACGTTAAAGTTGATCTTTTATTGGTAAAACTTTCACTTTCCAATTAAGTGTCTACTTGCTTGGTGAACGATTGAATGGTTGCGCGATTAAAGGTATTTTGGATTACTAGCAGGTAGAACATGTGACTGATTATCGAGGTATTCAGAAAATCACGCGTCTCTGCCGAAATCGCATCTGCAGTTAAAAGCGGCCTACTCCGGTTTCTTTAATTAGAAGAGAAAAATTGTCCTTTTTATCTTGTGCTTCCATTTTGATGGACAATCGGATTAGACTTAACATCCGTTTGCTGCCCTAAGTGGTAAGACAATAATAATCGATACTGCGTATTATGTTTAAAATTGCGGTTTAAAGTATATCAACTTAGCTGTTGCATTACGAAAGGAACCATGTTTTTCCTTCCGCTGAGCATTTGAGCTACCGCAGTAATCTATCGTTGAAAGTGATGGCAACAAAAAGACATCTGACAATTATACGGTACTTTTGCAGATTACTTGTCAGTGCAGCGGGTATAGGCTTCAGCTCAGGCCTCAGTGGCTAGCAAGTCGAAATCATCATCCGCTCCGGATACGTGAGAGGACACCTGTGATTAAGGCGATGGAATCACATCCGCCTTACTGAGACTTTCTCAGATGATACGCTTGTATAAAACTGGGAATCTCCTGGCCAATAAACCCTATGTTTAGGTGATCGCATCCCCTTTTCTGAATTGCTTCCTGGAATTCGCTTATTTTATTCTATCAAAATTATTGGCTATATCCTCTTTCCCCAATTTGATATGTCCGTTCTAATGGCGCCCGTCCCTTTATCCAGCTTAAGTTACAAAGATATGTTTGTTTGCCAGCTTCTCTATGCATTCAGTCAGGGGTAAACGCGCACCGAGCTACTGGCCTCCCGAAACAAACAAACTTCGTAAAGGTGACAAAGACCCAAACAGGCAATTATCTGATAGCCCAAAATCGGCTAAGTTATCATAACAGAAAGGAGGAACAACCGATTAAACGATTAGATTAATAAATGAATGTTTCGGATCTATTTTGTGTTAATTCAGCCAGTCCCAAGGCTGACCTCGGCCTGTGATCAGAAGCAAAACGGAGGAGTTGGTTTTCGAGGTTATGACTGGCTGAATGGAGGTAGCAGGAGCTGACTAAGAAATGTGTCCGTTCGGGTTTGAACCTGCGATTGTGGCCTATAGAAAAATCTGAAACAAACATATAGCATAAGTTAAATGTTCAGGGAATAAAAAGCGTTCGCATGTTTCGTGACGGGAGATGGCGTGACTAGAAATAGATTATGCATTCTTCATTCACGCTCACATTGCCTATGAAGTTAATGCAAAGGCAGGTTGTTGTGAGCAAAATTCATTAAACTGGACTCTTGTGCACATTTAATAGAGAACCTTCGTATTTTAACATTTTTACCGTAAATCGTTCTTTACCTCATCGTCAGTTTGCTTCCATTTCGCACAGGCCCTGGTTCTCGTCTGCGTTTTCAACGAGGATCACTCAGTGGGTGATAGCTTTTACCACATGTACCGCATCGCCCTGGTCTCCGCCCTTTGCCACTGACCCCTACCTCCCAGCCCTGCTAGAAGTGCGATCGTCTAATGGAAAGATGGGTTCCATCACGGAAGGCAAGCTGGACTCTGCACATGTTGGCGCCTCTGATCTCTACACGGTCTCGATTGTCGCTGTGATCCTCGGAGTTGCTGTGGTCACCACGATTTGCACCGTGCTAGTCTGCGTACTCCGGTGAGTGGAATGCGATACCCATGAGCCGCAACTGTGAAGTGACTAAGCTTTACTGCCATGCCTGACCGTGACAATGACAATGCAATCGCCGAAGATGAGGTGGCAAGGCGAAGCACTGTGTTTCAGGCCTAACTTTTCATATACCAACCTTATCCGCCCATATGCGCAGTCTAGAGATATTTCATGCTGGTAAATTAGCAGCTCACTCACATCATTATGACGGGCGCCTATTTCTTCCGCGATGAACCTGCAGTCGTTTGAAGCAGTTAACTTTGGAAGCCGCATTCATTTACTGGTGAGCGTGGTCCATACATGCAAATAGTTCGTCTCAGGCGAAGAACCATGCTAAAAATGTCTAAATTTAACGTCGATTATGACGGGAACCAGATGTGCTCTCAAGATTGGCCAAAAAATGGAAGAATTTTTCAGGTAAGAAGTGGTTAATGGCGACACTTCGTGAAACGCATGGTTAGGCGGTCAATACAATGGATTATTGACTCTTCTGAGACGGTTTATCGAGCTCAATAGTGGTTGTCTCTTCTTTTCCCTAATAAAAAACTGAAGAATTCCAATTTCCTCCCTACAAATGTAATTGATTCTCAAATCACATCTGTAAAAGACGGATGGGAACAGTAAGTAGTCCTCAAACTTTTTGCTAAGCGTACTCTTCATATTTTCACCCCATTAGCCGTTGCAGTTGAATAGCCGCTCGCTTTATATTTTTATCAGCTTATGCTAACAGAAGATAGAATAACATACAGTGCCCACCTTTTATAAGAAGTAGGAATCACATTAGGTGTGAAAGATGGGATGGATGCAGCCTTCGACGTTTCCCGTGTTGTTGAGTAGCAAACTCGACTTGCAGGATGTAGTTCTTCTGTCATTATTTGTTGATCTTTCCGTAAACTGCATCAAAAATTGTACATCTTCCTATTTCAGTAGGTCGATTTAACCATATGTATCTCGTGATATGCTTGAGAAACTTAACACTGATTAATAAGATGTGTCGCCTAAACAGGATATGGGGACAGGACCGGCACGCAGTGCTTGCGGCAGTGCACCAAATTCCAAGGAAACTCTACTTAGGGTTAAGGGTATTGTTCGACTTAATATTAGCGTTACGATTAAGGCAAGACTTAAGGTAATTTGTGGTTAAGGATATTGTTACTGTTAATTGTACGATTTGGGATAGGGTTAGTGTTAAGATAAGCGTTGCGGTTAAGGTTTGTGTTAGCGTAAGTAAAAGGTTCAAGTCTCCCACTCCGTGGGATCCGAGCCAGGTGTGGTGGTATGCCCAGGGGTGGCTCCGGCCGCGCCAGCCACCTGCACCCTCTCCCATCTCCAGTCTTCGTGACTCTGTCATGACACCCGGATCAGGTGGGGGAGGAGGAGCGAGTGCGGAGGATGCAGTGCAAGTCTACTATCCCTTTAAACTAAATCACGTGCAAGTCACCGTCCCTGCACCACCCTTCCGTGGAGCATACGGTGGACATCTTCGAAACCGACGGTCGAACTATCATAATAGGTTTAAGACACGGAAATATTTAGCCTTCATACAGTTTTTGCGCAGAACCACCTGTTGTACTTGGGCGGGGCATTCCAATTCTCCTTTCCGCCTTAGGAGGGCACATAAATAAGTCTTACCCAATTTCATCGTACAGTTGTTCTATTAGATTTCAGGTCGTATGTAAAAACCTTCCTTAAGATATTACTTGAAAGGGAACATTTATGTGCAATATGATTTGCGCGACACTTGCGCATTTATGTGGGATTCATGTAAAATTAACGATAACTCTCTCCCTTCCCCCTCCACCACCACAATCACCAGAAGACGGCGTCAGCCCAAGATGCTCACACGTCCAATACAGCTGGACCAAAGCCTCAAACAGCCCTTGATGAATGTGACTGATGGAGCAGGAACCTCACAGACTGCTGTTGCTGCTGCTTCTGCTGCTGCTGGCGTTGTCGAGGCCTCGACGATCGCTGGTTTCTATCCAGTGGGCACCATCTGTGCCAACAACGGAGCTCTCTCGGTTAGCCCGCCCGGATATAGCCAACTTGTTACTATGCCCAAGACGGCAAACAGTTCCGGCTACTGTGGCCAACAGATGGATGGCACTAACAGCTTCCATCAGTACCACCCAGAGGCTGGTGGTGGTGGTGGTGATGATACACTTCCATCTGAGTTTCACTATCCATATGAATCATCAGGTCTGTCTGGCCCTGGCGGACTATTCGCACAACCTAAGCCTATAGAAGTGGAGACGAGGGATCTGATGGACGGTGTACTACCCAATGCAAACGCTACCATCTCGCGTAGCCTTTACCCTTCCCCACCCTGGCATGAACCAGGCCAACTCACGCTAATGAATGGCAATCCAGCGCGTATGAACGGCATGGGCTACAGTACATGCAATGGCCGTTTCAACACGGGACTGACAACCGCTGCAGAAAATGGACTTTTCAACGAGCCCCCAGACGATAACAGCATGGAGTTGCAGCAGCTGTTCTGTGGAGGTGGGTTAACTCAACAAAAGGCTGTATCGACCCCTTTAATTGCTGGTTATTACAAGTTAAGTGCAGTTTGTGAAATACATATTTTAGCCCCTGTAGTCCACACTCGCGCCAACGTCATAAGTAAAACAAAGCCTTTGGAGTAAAACGCGCGTGATGAGATATATTCTGTTGTCTAGCAGAGCAATATAAGTCCTTTTTTTATTTTTTTGCTTTACAGTCTAATCGAACTATAGGGAACGCAACAGTCATTATCATTATTTTCCAACATTTAAGACGTCAAATTTAGCACGCGTACGATTTCAATTATTCATCAGGCCTGAAGAGTAATAAAGGAGAGGGTAGAGTAGCAAAGCGTCTGACAATCTGCGGATTCTGCTTCGTTGCGAACAGGGTGGTGTTGGCTAGCTGCATGGTCACTGCTTCTGCTATCGACGCAGGCACTTGTACATTCTCCCCGGCACTCGGAATGGATAGTTGACGTCTATCCGGTAGCCAGTGTCAACTAAGGGAGTCACAACGACGTGAGAGATGGACATTCCCGCCCTTGCTGTGGCCTTGCTATTTTGATAACAGCTGTGTGTCTCAGTTTCCTGATGCATCGGGTCAGTAACTGACTGCACATACAGTAGGGAGCTACAGTGCCTATCAAATTATTAGTTTTTGTGTGATAGAGGAAATTCATAAGGTTTGGAAGGCGATTCTACAGCTGAATTCTACATCTTCGATTTTATTGTTCCTGCACGTCCCAAACGTCAGGTAAATCATCTTCTTAATCAAGTGATCGCATCTTCTCTTCCTAAATTGCTCCCTGGAAGTCGCCTGTTCGCTTCTAGCAGCAAATTTATAAGCGTTTTGATGATCTCTAGAAAAATTTCATGGGAACTGTTTGGTGGGTGAACCTTTTCTAAAAAAATCTTATGAATATATGCGAAGAATATGCGATTGATTTACTCTACACAACGAAATAAACGAAGCCACTTGGCCATGTGGTTTCTTAATTTTTACGACTTTAAGGTTTTATATTTTATGACAATTAAATGAATAAAAAACACAATGGAATGATCCAAATTTCAGTATACGTTTAGTTTAGTGAATTCATTATAGCATGTCGGTAGTTTGCAACTTTATAAGAGACCAGCATTTCATACGAGTAATAAAATATTATTGGAGATGACGAAGAGGAATAAATTATCCTACAGATACGTTGACTGGAATTCCCATCGAGATTTTGGGTCCGAACGGGGCTGCATATGAAAGGATTGGACAAAGTTGAAAACAGGCGGAAACTTCGTATTTGGTGCCATAGTTAGTTCAAAATTTGCATTTCCTTGCTCTATTCTGCATATAATTTATTCTGTTTCCAACGCGGCGAATTTGACACCGATCATCGTCTGCAATTTGCGTGAGCGCCAAAAGTATTTCGGGGATGAGCGGGATAGGTTTTTGCTTCCTTTGAAGTGCAGTGTACTTTTTAAAATGAATTCCGAAGTAGTCGGGTACAGTCATACATGGAAAGCGCCTTTGACCGAATTATGAATTACTTCGGTGAGCAAAATTTCAGACAAGCGGGTGTCGGCAAACAGCCTGATAGCTAAGCCCTCTGTTAATAAAACAGAAACAATTTGTAAAAATACATCGAAGACCAATTTGGTTCGTAACTGGCCAAAATTTTCCAGTTCAGGTACCATTGTGAGTCACTCATATGAGCAATTATTTCCAAAAAGTGCATATGTTCATAAGCAATTGACTGCGCAAATTCCTCACAGTGACCTGGACGGCATTTGCAAGTAAACCATACTTCCTCAGGTATTCGAGAGGGATATGCACGATTTCACATTTGGGGGTTTATTTCCCTACGCCCCTTCACCCCTCCATATCTCCACATATCTCATCCAACCAGGCACTCTCAACCGGAGACCTATTCCTGCCGCTTACCTGGCAGAACACATTCGGAAGCTAAGTGCCGACGACAATAGACTGCTCTCCCAAGAATACGAGTCGATTGACCCAGGTCATCAGTTCTCCTGGGAGGCATCTAATCTGGAGGTAAATAAGTCGAAGAACCGGTACGCCAACGTCGTTGCCTACGATCATTCGCGGGTCATTCTTCGCAATATCGAAGGCATCCCAGGATCCGATTACATCAATGCCAACTATATCGACGGTTACAAGAAACCCAATTGCTATATTGCAACACAGGTAGGACAATATTTAGTGTACTCTACTAATAAATTTACGGCCCCGAATTCAGCCCGGGGTCGGTGAACTTGACTTTCGTGTGACTTAACTACAAATCCAGAAGCCCCATCGGTAGTGCACTCGGCAAACTGATTAACTGATGTCCAATCCAAAATCACAGGTAGTTCTGGGCTGCAGTCGGTGTATTGTTGACTGCATGTAGGTCGCAACTAGCCAGTGAAAGCTCTTCCTCCAGGGTTTGTAATACACATCACTTTTTACTGTTCTGTGTATGCAGTTACCTAGGCGGGCTACAGGTAGGAGCCGCCTGACACTACCACACGTCTGGGATTTCTTCATGATTCATTTTGATGTAAAATGACCTTGGGCACTTTATGTCCGTTTTAAGACTATGTAAGTTTTACCCTCAGTTGTCAGGTGTCCTAATGGACGTAGGGAACTTCAGCAAACGGTCCCTTCACATGGACGAAGGTGCAGAACAATAAAACATGGCTCAGTGCACATAACGGATGATTATAGTTATTTAGCGACGCAAACCTCCCTGAAAGTTTTCTTTTCTTATATTTTCGGTCAGTTCAACCTTGTCTTTTACTTGGATCTTAATCATCCATTTTCGTAGGTTTCCCATACTCATAAAAATATTTTTATAAGGTTTATTAACGCCTGAATAGTAGTTGAATATATCCGGAGGGAAACTCAAACTGTTTTCTGGTATATTACCAGTCAGTTTCCATGTTGCAGTCTCAGGCAACTGTGTTGGGCTGAGAGATTACACACGAAGGTGGTCATGGTGAAACCTGACTGAGAGCGCACATCTGGCCTCCTAGGCTTCAGTTTGTTGAACGGATGTGTCAAAAGACTTATCATCGCTCAAGAGTCACTGGCGACCGAGCACAAGGATAGAAAATTTATTCTGACATGGGGACTTTGTAGCACAGATACGACTGAATAAGCTCTTATAAGGTCTTAGGAAGCCTAACTGAGATACAGAAAAAGTGAGTGGAATTGCACAGTGTAAAATGGGCGTAAACGCACAGCTGCGTCACACGATGCTATGCTGTAGAGACGGTCTTTGCCAATGCTACTAATGGCACCTTTTAAATTATGCGCACTAGCAGTATAGCGCGAATCACTGACTCCCGACCACTCCTAGAGTCAGCTATACGTTGAAGGACAGGGAGAGATTGCATACGTGTTAGTCAAACGGTTCCCACCCATGCGACTTTTGTCCCCTCGCTAGGACGGAATCTTATACTGAAGTAGTTAAAAACTGGCACAGTCTCTAGCCGTCGTTCTTCCCGGCTGTAAAGATGCAATGTTGCTCTTCGGGCCAAAAATATATACAATCTCACACTCCTTTTGCAAGTGCTCCATAGTGTACTGCATTTTCTGAAAAATAATGTTAATTTTCAAAGAGAACGAAAGAAAAAGCTTTTCTTGTTATGTTCCTTCATCCTTGCATAAAGTTCACTCATACCGCTGTCGTGATTCATGTTGTTCACATTCTAGTGTCTTACCCCAAAATAGTGCCATATCAAACAGGAATTTTTAAGGTTTATTCCAGAGGCCCTCTTCCGTGGATATTTTTTCAGTAAGTACCGTTTCCGCAATTGCACATGTATTTTGTGGCTGGGGCAAACATGATGAATAATATTCCTTTGTTGCTTCGTGTGAGCACACAGTTTACAACATAATTGGAATTATTAAAAGTCTACGTCCGATGTTCGTAAATTAAACCGCGAAATAATGATGTGAATATTTTGACATAGTCGAACAATCTCACTGGCCTAGTCGTTTATCAGTCGAGCACAATCTCCAACTTGGTAGGCGAAAGTGAGCCATTTTCGAAAGCCTTTAGCGAAACTTTGCATATTAGTGGGGCTCGCTGAAATGCAGTGATTAACTTCACGTGACAGGCAATTAATGATCACAATAACATACCATTGCCATTATGAATCTGTCATTTTTAGGGTCCCCTGCCCGAAACGTACTCGGACTTTTGGCGAATGATTTGGGAACAGCGAGTATCCCTAATTGTCATGATGACACGCCTGGAGGAGAGAACACGCATCAAGTGTGACCAGTACTGGCCGTCGCGAGGCCCTGAGACTTACGCAGGGGGCCTGATAAGCGTGCTGCCCAAGGAAGTGACAGAATTGGCCTATTACACCATTCGGAAGTTTTCCATTCGTTCCCGCAGCAGCGGCGGCGGCGGCAGCGGCGGCGGCGGTGTTGGCGGAGGCGGCAGGGTGGTCTAGAGGAAGAGGTGCGCGAGATAGTCCACCTGCAGTTCACTCATTGGCCGGACCACGGCGTCCCCGAGAGTCCCATCCCCCTGCTGCTCTTCATGCGACGCATCCGCGCCGTGACCTCGGCCAAAGCGCGAGAGTCCAGCGTGCCGGGTAGCTTGCTTGGCAGCGGTGCCACGTCCACCTCCAATGAGAGCGACACCAATAGTGGCCCCATCGTGGTTCACTGTTCCGCCGGCGTCGGGAGGACCGGTACGTTTTTTTCTTATTTTAGAAAACTGTTTCTCAGGCTCAAACCGCGTGAAGTTGGCCCCAGTTTTCTAAGTTTGCAGAATTGAATTATATCACCGTAGACAATTATTGATTACCCAGAGAAGCTCCATCGACGTTCGTTATCGTTCTTCCTGGCGAAAAAATTTCTCCATGCAAAAGCAGTCAACGTGCTCGAGTAAACAGCATCGTATGGATGCGAGTGTATCGCAAACTCTAATAAGGATCTGCGTTTCCAATAGTCCAGTTTTTAACTGCCACCTCATACCTATAGCATCGCACTTTATAAAAAGAGAGTTGTTTATGTACGTTTAATGGCCGCTTCTTCCTCTATTCGGACTCTTGCATACATCCAGTGCACCGCTTGCGATCCCAGGTGTGCAGATTCATGCGAAGTCTATTCACTCTCCAACAGTCAGGTTTCTGATCCCAAATAGCTGGCAGTTTTTATGTAGAGGGGACTCACTTTTAGGGAAATGGATGACTATTCGTTTTTTTTCTAGATCCGAGAACGAGCCATTGTAACGAAAATTAATATTTAACCAGTGTTCACCTGTATCCTGTGCTCAGGCATTTTCTCTAAAAGCAGTTTTTTAAGAGGAGGTTCGTAAAATTTCCCACTTAAAAAAAAACTGAATCAAACAGAGACCTCTTAAGGTGTCAGGTTAGTTCGGCTCAATTTAAGCAGCAGGTATTCCTTTGCAAACCAGCCAAGGCACGAGGAAGGTTATTAAATCCTCCTTAAAAACCTTTTGACGAAGAGAAAGATGCAGACCTGAGCGAAAGATCCTGGCGCCAATTTTCCAATACGCGGTTGGCAAAGGTGAGATTATATCATCTTGAAAACATTTTTGCATTTTAAAAATTTCAGGTATGTCAGCTTTCACAGGAGCTAAGGCGTATGATTGTCAGAATCCTCACTCTTGTGAGGAGGACGTGAAGCGCTCTGGCCCTATGCAGCAAATCAATCGTTTTTAGCTTTAGGGCCTGAGATGCGGATCTATTCCTTTTATGTTTCTCCTCTCTTTATCACGAAAATATACAGTCATGAATGTTGTAGGTGCCAGATATCGAAATATAGCTGCAAACACATAAAAGGACAGATGGCAAATCTGAATGTTGGGAAAGGAAATCAAGCTCAAAATGTTCGCAGTCCTTGCTGGAATTGGAGGGTCTTTAGGTTTCACTTTATAAATGCTTATATTGATTAAACGTTGTTTTAATAGTCTGACGAAAACATGCCATTTTGAAAAGTTTCCTAAATATATTTCAAACGTGTTATACGTTTTCCACCCAATATCTTTATAGGCAAAAAACCATAAATTATGTTCTAAATAAGTAGTATCTGTTAACATACGTAAATGTAGTAATACGGCAAGTTGACTGTGACACTCGCAAATATATAGTTGTGGCTTGCGTTGCTAAAAATACTGATAATGATTTACAACGCGCATTTCATCTTGTCTCCTGTAGGCAATATTTGCCACATATATATTTACTGCAGCCCTATAACGTTTTCACGAAAATTCGATAAAAAGGTGGTCAGACACAAATGGAGCCACAATCCTGATTGCATGTTTATTTAAAGATATATTTTTATACAGTAGATTGCTTACTTATAAGATATCGATATCAGAATTTGAGGTAGTAGCAGGGTAGGCAATTTAAGGTGTTAGTTCTGTTTGTTGTATTAAATTGATGAACAAAAAGCTGTTCAATAATAAAGAGTTCACTTCAGATCTGCTCATTGATGGGAAAATGGGGCTACATGGGGCAAAATCCGACGTTTCTTGATATCCTGGAATTTTCCTTACACTATTAAAAGCTACAGATCAAAGGATTATGATTTTTTGCGCAGTACTGTGAATGAAAATTAATAAAAGACGAAAATGTGGAATATATTCCTTCGGAGAACGGACAATATTGCTTTGTTTTCACAAAAATCAGGTGAATGCAGGTTTGAGAGATCAATTTGTTTTCGGAAAAACGAGGGCAGACATAGTCTAAAAAATAAGTTTTGCAAATTTATGACGTTTTATACTAAAAAGCACTGTAATAAACTTTTGTGAATGTACTTTGTTTTACCACACCGATAATTAGGACCTTAAACGCGCATGACGCGATGACACCATCACTTTTCGCTGTCATGGCATACGCGAAGCCTGTCAAGACTCTTTCGGTCTGCAGTTGACTATAAACGAATAAAGAAACTTGAAACGGAAGGGGCAGAAGATTGAAATTTTATCGCAAAATTTTAGCATATATTTAGTCACTATCTCTTGAGGAAACATATCGAAAAACGTTCCAATAGAAAGGGAAAAGTGAATATTTGAATTTTTATCAGAAATGGTATCCCTACTTTTAAGCGAAGTCAAAAATTGGATCAAACGCTCCTGGTTTTTCCTTGACTTCATTTTGAAAAAAACGTTAAGTACGCAGGCATTTGACAGCGAAACATCTAATAAAGCGCTTTTAAAAAGGTAACTTATTATAGAAAGATTTTTCAACTAATTTTAGTCATATTTTTCCCGGCTTTTGTTGTAGACGATCATTTTTCCCGGCAGTGAGTTTTCAGGTTTGAGTGGGTCTACAAATATTACCCAGACGGCCATTTGCATTAGAAGGAATATCCAAAAAGTCAATACTTCGGTCAATACCTTTAAGAAATATCGTAATGTGAAGGTTTTACCAAACCCACCGATTTGAATGTATATTTATGGGCAGTCGACTGAAAAACACTTAAAATCGTGAAGAATTTGCCCAATTTTCAAAGGACTATCTGAAACTCAGCGTAATAGAAAACCCGAAATAGTTATAGAGAAATTTAACAATGGAATAGTCATACAATAAAGAGTGCGTCTAAAATTTTACCTGACGATTCTATTTAAATTTATTAGTCAGTGACCGGCCTGTGAACATGTGAGCTTATGAAATATTAAATTCCTGTGGTGTCCCTATCAGCGCAATCAAGCGAAAATCTGCTTGCCTTGGTCAAACGCATCTAAGAAAATCTACAAACGGAAGAAAAACAAACAATTCTCGTGGAACGGTGTTGGAATATACACTCACATGTTAAGCTGCTTGATGACGGCCATACTTTATGATGCGCTTAATGTAGATGTACATGAATGTGCAAAACTCTGGAAAAGACTATGTTCAAAAGTAATTCTACTTTATTCACTTGTTTAATTCCATGGACAGGCTTCCTAAACATTAAAAACTTCAGTTTACTCAACTAGGTCGATTTCTAACATTTTTCGTAAGCCGTACCTTTTCTAAAAAAATAGTATTTATAGACAATGTATTATTAACTTGCAAGCCACAATTAACCGATTTTTGTCCTTACGATCGATTCTTTATAAATGCAAAACTTTGGTGGGCGCAGCGTGCGCTTATTTCGCGCAACGGGCCATAACTCATGAAATCCATAAGACTTCATGAGTTTGGACAGCTGCTGTATTTATTACATAAAGGGTTTTTTAAGGTTCTGGCTATCGAGCTGTCTTGTTGCAAGTCACGAAGTTAATTTTCAGATCGCCCTATGCGTACGAAACATGCCTGTCCTGATGCAAGTAGTAGTAGAAAGAAGCCCGAAAACGCGAACATTTATCGGTTACGTCTGTTCTGTTGCATCACGTTCGTAAGCAATAACGCAAAAGTCTTATCCACCTAGAGGGTCTACGCAGTGATTTTGAATAACTCATTTCTTTCCGCCGCTGGCCATCCTTTTAACGTATCAGTACCACCAACGCAATTCCATTACGACAATAAAATAGACAGCATGCTTAAGTAATAGAAGAAACATTATCGCAAAATTGATTCGGATTCACGCAACAGCCATACTTGGCTGCGTACTGAAATCTCACTCACTACCGAGGACGTCTTGATATTCATCACTGCACGCAATATCATTTAATTAATCCGTGTGATCCACGCCCTCTTTGGCACGAACTTATTGGAGCTCACCTAGCTGGTTTTAAGCTTACTACATTTCTTCAAGTTTACTGGCGTCTCACAACGTGTTTGAGACACCCACAGGAGTAATCTTATATGGTACAGACCTCAGCTGCAGTTTTAAAGCCTATAAATTTCACAAATGCAGTCCATTCTTATTGCAGATATATATGAACCGACGCGGGCCGTCTGCTTGAGACATATCGGATAATGACAAATCAATAACAAGCAAAAGAGGTTGGGTGCAGTTTAAAAAGCTCAAGAACTTCGATAAACTGGAAAGAAGGGTTTCAGACGATCAGACGAAGCAGATGAAATCACTTGGACAGGAATTTATTCTGTCTCGGTTCTTTATGACTGGGTCATTTCACTGTTACGTTAAACACAAATGCATTTTGGAAATCGGGTAATCTACAGGAGCCTTCTAAATATGCGAAATTTCGTTTTGGCATGGTTGCGGTAACAGCATCTCGGGAAACAGCCAGCTTGCGGACACTGGTTCAATAGCAGAGAGCAGAGAAGGCAACGGTAGTAACGCTGGTCAGAAAATCAAAGAAAAAAGGAACGAAAGATGGGAACCGCTTTCGGCATGATTTATATGAAAATGGACTGAGACCGGAATGCTTGACGCGTAACTACTAACTGGGACGGGGGAGAAGTGAGAACAGAGGGCTGACAAGGTGCACAGCAGGGACGGAAAAGCGCTGAGGCGGAAGACGTAAGCGGTTCATCGACCTGGGCCAACCCGGTTCAACCGACCTGGGCCGACAAAGATGCTTCCCAGAACGTGTTCCTTGCTCCATTTTTCAGACAAGAGGCATATGTTGCTCAACTTCACAGCGTAGCAACCTTGTACTGATCATTAAGTATGTGGCTTATTTCGAAATATAAACGATTTTTTTGACGCGGCCATTCTTGTTAGAAGACTGTAATTCCTTCTTCTGTAGAAGAACTTGTTCTAATTCACAATGCGGTAATTCTTGCGGAGGCTGGCTCATTGTAAGTTAGCGACGGACGCATTGAATTGAATCTGTGGGCGAGTAAATTTCCTATTCCAGCGATTGCATCTACTTATTGTCACCTTAAGAAAGAACATACTGCAGAGTTGCATTTTAGGATGCACAAGGAAGTAGGACTCTCTGAAGCTTAATAAATATTTTGTCGTATTCTATAATTTGGAGGTAGTATTTCCTTAGGAAAAATAAGCATTTTTGTCTTAAAGCTGCAGAATATAGTTAGATTGGTTAACTTACCGAAATATGTGGGAACTGCGCACTACTCAATTAATTATACTTTATCACTTTTTACTTCTAAATAGATGTTAACTATTACTCATCTACGAGGCAGAATTGCTTTCGTATAGGTATCGTTATACGTTTCCTCAATTAATAACTATTTTACTCTTACCCAATTAATTCTCACTTTTTCAAAAGAGACGCAACAATGTTCCGTCGGTTTGACTAATCCTTTACCTCCTGCTTATCACACTTAAATATACAATATTTTGCAGGTTTCTGGTGAGTACGATAACATTTATGGATGAGATGGTTACCCTATTTTCAAAATACCGGATAGGCAACAAAAGTAACGCGGATTCACCTTCATGGGACGCAAATTAGGACATTTTGTCAGTGGCTACTTAACTATCCCTGTCACTTCAAAACGAGACCGACAGGCGTCTGTTGTCACTGGGTTTGGCAACGGGACTACGGCCTCGTTCCATTCTGGTGTCTGAGGTTTTCTGCCGGCTCAGTATTGACCTTAGGTACTACCCAGGGTATTGGCCAAAACCCAAAGTAATTCAACACATTGTAAATTGCCGATTACTCAGCAACAATTGGTCGCATGAAAAATTTTCGTCCTAGAAACCGGAGTCTATGAAAGCGGTGCATTAATGAATGGGAGTTGCGCAAACGAGAGAATATTCCGTCACCAGATTATGCCACCTGCAATAGATTGAAGTATGTGTACAAGGCGTTAACTGTGTACATCTGTCAGATTGTGTTTACTGTTTGGCAGAATTTTCAGCGCACTTTCCAGATAAATCAGTTTGCATATTTTTTCCCGTAACCTAATTCACCGGGCCTGCGTCAAACTTACTGTGAAGCACATGATCGATATCGTCGTCCGTATGAGTCGAAACGATACCTTTCAACGATCTGTTAGACAATTTTGCGAAAGCTCCCTTTACCAAAGGAATTCTTCAATGCATTCGTATGCTTCTGTGCCTGCATTTATCAATGAAGAGTAGACTAATCAGAAGGGATGCATTAAACATTTTCCAAAAAGATACTTATGTGCCATTTCTCTCAGCTGTTTGTCTGCCTATAGGCCTTAGTAATATTAAAAGACACCATGTCTAGTGATGGCTCTATCGCATTGCATTGAACCAAAAAACCACCATCTCTGCAATAGTGAAACATGCCCCGGCCGTTCGGTTAATGTCAACAACTGTATGGTTTCAAGACGTTTTCATTATTCAATTGATCTTTTTATAACAAAATTTTGAAGTTCCTTACTGGTAACCAGATGGGGGCGCAGAGATTACTTGATGACTCTGCAATTTTGAATCCAATTTATTTCGAATTCACTGCTACAAGCGCAGAAACACTTACATGAGTAGGTACACAGTGGGTGGAACGCTAACTATTGACTTCGGTAAATATCTTAATTTTCCTAAATGAGTTTGGTTGTACCCTCATTTTTCCATGATGTATAATTGTTTTCTTTTTCTGTCCACCCGCCTTCTCAGGTGCTCTGATTGCTTTGGACATTATGCACGATCAAATGAGGTATGAGAATGCGGTTGATGTTCTGGGATGTGTTACCTCACTGCGGGCTCAGCGAAACTTCATGGTGCAGACGGAGGAACAGTATGTCTTCGTTTATTCCGCACTCCTTGAAATGGCCGAAGGTGGCTACACAGAGGTTTCAGCGCGCGGATTGTATGCTCAATTTACTTCGTTGCTGCAAACTGACAGCATGGGCTTCAGTGGATTCGACCTTGAATTCAAGGTTTGTCAAGTTAATTCCTAGATTTCAATTACGGCCTACTTTATGCAGTAAGTAGTTAAACTTTATAAGATGTGCTCGAAAGTCTAAATCCTGTAGCAAGTGACAGTACAACAGGAGGAAATGTACGTTTTGGTCTTTCGTCCGGAGGCAGAAAATCGAAACGCGCTGTCACTCTCGCAGCACCCGAGAAGAAACTAGTACTAGAAATACCGAGCTTAGCCCAGCGCTAGACAGCGCTGTGGAAAATTCCGCAAGAAATTTGGGCATACCACATTCTCAAGTACTGGATTAGAAGGCGCAAGTGTGCACACAGGTTGTTACCTACAGGGCCACCTCCCTACCTACCAACCAAAATCCAGGTCAGGAATATCAAGCTGCTGTCTGTGCAAGTAAGTCATTGCGAACTGCCACAGGCAGGGGAGACAGTGCTCATCGTAAATTCACGGCCGATATTGGAGCGGAAAATTGGTTCGAGCGAATGAGGGATTGGGTAAAATGAAGGCGTGTTGGAACGTCCAGTTTGTAAGCAACTGGGGTTGGTCATCACTGACGAAGGACCATGCCAATATTACCAGTTTTTTTTCTGCAGAAATTTTCATTTAAGCACGATACTTTGCATACTTCTGTGGTCATGTAAATGAGCAAGCATTGAAAATTTGGAAATTAACCTATGTGCGTTTACACTGGCTTGTAATTGTAGTCCGAAGATAAGAATGGTTTATATAGCTCCGTACACCGAACACGGGAGTAGGAACCTACCACACTATAGGTATATTTGCACCAAATTCCAGGGCAATCTGGGTTCGCTTTATGATTAAAGTTAAGGTTACGTTTAGTGTTAAAGTTAGAGCTTCTTTTAACCGTAGGGTGAGAGTTCACAGTAGGGTTGAAGGAATATGCACCCTTCATCCTTACCCTTCCAAAAAGCATCATTATCTTTACTGCAAGCCGGTTTCCAAACACATTCATGCTCTGTGTCCAACTACTGCTCTCGCTGACGCTTTCTTGTGCATTCTTATAGCCCACCCCTGCCGTACCTAGTCCCACAGGCAGACAAAGGGTGACGGTCCATGCATTTCTGGCGGTGCTCAAAAATGAGACGGAACGGAGTCGTGAGCAGACTCAATAGACGGGGTAGGATAAGGGTCAGAGTGGAAGGTGGTGATGCTAGAGGTCGGAAAACGTAGGGCAGGACAGATTAAGAGTTAACCTACGTATATTCTCATTGTGCAGTATGACTTGCCGGAGACCCTGCCATCCTACGGCAGCGACTTCCTGCTGTCGGGCTCGGTCACCCCCTGTCCGAAATCTGGTTGCTGATGAAGGTCGTGCGGGTTGGACACCTATCTGCCCTTCAAGTACACGGAAAATTCGGCAGGGCTTCAGCTCCGCGTGGGGCGACTAAGTTTAATCCCATCGGATTTTCATGCGATATTATTATAAGAACAACTCGTTTGCTCTAACAGAACAGGGATTCAGCTTTATTGTTACCGCGTGAAAGCAGAAAACGTCTGAAAAGTTTTATAAAGCGTTTGCATTACGATGAGCGTGACTTAGAAGGGAAACTGATCATTCTAATGTTATTAAAAGAGAATTTTCCGAGCGTTTCTTCTTGTATCCACATCAGTTTCACGAATGGAAATTTAACTGCCACCTTTCCTTTCGTGTGTAAAGGTGAATCAGCCTTGACCTGTACTACAACTGCAATGAACTGCAGTCCATCTGCTAAAATATATAGTTCAATAATTGTTCTACGTTATTCTTCTGAGAAGGAAATCTTGTTGAATATAATTTTAGAAACTGGAAAGCTTCTTCCTGCCGAAGGCTTCCTTCACTTCGGCTCTACTACCTCAAAACAAATGCAAAAACCGATTCTTTGGGGTTCTGCCTTACGAGATGACGCGTGTCTCTCTCACCCCGATTCGCGGAATTGAGGGCTCCGACTACATTAATGCCAACTTTATCGACAGTTACCGCAAGCGGCAAGCCTATATCGCCACCCAAGGACCAATAGCAGAGACGCTTGAAGACTTTTGGAGAATGATCTGGGAGCACAACTCGGCCATAATCGTCATGCTCAGCAAACCCATGGAACAAGGCAAAGTAAGGAAATCATTAAGGAGGAACATTGAATAGGGCATTTTGCCGTGATTGGGTCATCAAAAGTTTATAGTCTCCAGAAGATGGCAACTTTTGTTGCTCGTATTTTAGAATTAAGTTTTTTGTGAAAAAAGTAAATTCTATTGATAGATATACCGAAAAAAGGATATATGGCTGATGTCTTTTTCTTTGGTTGTCAATATGAGCACGCAACCCACAAATCACAGTGTAAGCTATAGTTTGAGCCTTTATCACTCCATCATTAAATGCTGCGTCCTTCGCCTGAATATTGTACTACTTCATTCACGAATGAAATTAATATTCTATATGAAATTGGTGTTAATTTCAATCATCTGAGTGGAACGATGATTTAATGTGAAATATGAAGCATTTCCTTTCCCTTTTCATTCTTTAAGTACATTCCTCATCAGAAGGGATGACATTTAGTAGCGACATCCGCTGACAGAAAGGTTATGTGCATTCTAGCATGCCGATGCATAATAGATGCATGGAAGTTTTTCGATGAAAAATTGCTTTGTCCGCTCGTTCGGACAATGGGAATATATAATAAGCCGAACAGTCAGTAGAATTCGGGATGATGACTCTGGGAGGGACTGCCAATGCAAATTCTTGTGTTCCACAGAAAACGTGGTCTGCCTGAATGAATTGCCTGTACCCAAAATATCGGCCTTAATACAATGGTGTGGCTCGTTGAACGCTGTTTTTGTTTCGAGAGATGAAGGGAATAAATGTACAATGGACAATTTTTCATTCAATTCGACCAATAGTTTATGCTCAGAGAGGCAATTGTGGGCCAAAATATTATAGGTAATGCACACTGACCAACGCTTTATGCAGCAAAATGTAGGAAACTTCTGAAATGAGAAATTCACCCTTGAATATCCTACAGTATGCTTCTCTGTACCAGATTTATCGTTGACGTGGTTTGTTCATAGATAACAGCTTTTACATGACCCTGAAGCTTAACTCTTGGTATGGAGACAATAGTTACCAGTTTCTGACTACAGCTGCTTCTGCAGAGACAGAAGATAACAAGTTAACCAGTGGCATGTTTCTGCTCCCGATCTGGTTGAAGCCCAGCAACCAGGACATTTTACCGGACTCCAAGGCATGCAGAAGGCCAAACTGTAAAATTTCGTCCACCTCTGAGCCAGTCTTACCCTGGATCCCGTATTTTGCATAAGCAACATAACTGTAGACTGTTCTGCCACTGCTTTAATTAACTTAGCACGAAATAGAAAATATCGCAAAAGTTAGAAATGAACGCAGAACTTCAGCGGGTTAAAAGGACTATGAGGCATACATGCTGCCTATGGAAAAAAAAAGAATTACTGAAAGTGTGAACTTGCAGTAAATAATTATTTTACGCTGTACCTGAAGAGTGCTCAGATTCAGACTATCGAATATTTTCTACGTCAAAGAGCAGTCAAATCTCCAACAAAGCATGCTATAATGTTTCATTATTTGACAAAATGCAGTACTACTGACGGCCTCATGTGCAGAGTAATGAACGTCGTGGATTTTTGTGAACTAAAGTTCTTGCACTCCCAAAGGTCCCGTGCCTAGGAGTACCTAAACGACAATTCAAAGGCATAAAAAGGTATATTTTTGTCCATAGGGGTTAATTCTCATGTGATGCTATCACCAGACGTACCGAAATTACTATCAGTTTTATTTCCATGGACTCTATTGGAAGTAGTTTAACATGTTAAGGTACTACAGTAACGTTCTTTTGGCCTTTGTTAGTCGGGCGTAGTGTAGAGACTTGGTCCAATAAAAGTTTAGACCTCCTCTCGTCTCCCCGTCAGTAAGCGGATGCTTACGCACGATTCTAAGGATTTATTACCAAGGTGCACTCTAGGTGGTGGTGCATTTCGTACTTTAACAGAATCGCTGGAGGCAAGCTGCTCGTTTTCTCCTCAGTTCGTTGTGCTTACAATAAATCCTACTGTAGGATGCAATGCGACATCTGTCTTACTGAAAACGTGATTGCATAAGAAATACTTGTTTACCCAGGCACTAAAAGGTGCGTCAAAAGTTCAACTGGCCGATGGCATGGTAGAGTTGTTAGTATTTGCAAGGGATTTACAAGGCCATGGCTGTATTCCGCGAGATACACAAAGTAGGCGTCAGATAAAGGTCTGACTAAATGATCTGCCAACAAATAATGCAAAGAAGAAGTCTGTTGGTGCACCGGAACAATTCATTTATTATTCTGAGTTCCGAACTCCTGAAGGACGATATTCCGAAAGACATGCTTATTCTTGCTCATGTCTCAGGAGGCTATTTTCCGCTGTAAGCATTTGTTCAGATCGATAAAGAAAATCAGTCAACTTACTGTATCAGAATTGGTGGATTCCATACGTTGCAGTCGGCTGGGTGGCTAACTTGATCCAAGTGTGATTAAACTTACGGCTCCCGGTGGGGCCTTGTAGCTCAGTTAACTAGAGCGTTGACTGTACTTAAGCCTTCCCCTTGCTGGCGTGGGTTCGAATCCCACCGATGCCACCAAGTTTTTCACAAGTGGATCAAATAAATCTACGTTTATTTAGGTGGAAGGAGAGGTAAAGAATATGAACCTATAATCGGCTTGAGAGAGAATCTTGATATAACGTAGTCCTGGTCTTATGGAGCTGCTCATGAACTGACCTAAGTCATGAGAGTACAGTGCTCAATATGATTCCTTTACCGACGCCAGGTGTAGCATGTGGAAGTTTGACGGAAAAGTGGATTGTGCGATTATGGCTATAGGGGAGGTTAGGTTAACACATCAGCCAAAAGTTTGGGCAGACCCTATTTATCTCTTACCGTCGGGTCACGAGCCGCATAGGAGGAAAATACAGAGACCTGCAGAAGAACTGAATGAAGAAGAAGCATCTGGAGCAGGATATCTTCCGCAAGTGAGGGGCAAATCCAAAGTATTCCACATCAGCTTCGTATATTCTTGGCAATGTTGGATGACAGCATAGTTTAAGGAACCTCGCGTTCTTAGGACTTGGCCGTACACAAATCTTGCTAATTTTATTGCTTTTAGGCCATAGGGGAAACCAGATCCACGAAGCTGCAGAGCTCTGGATTCATTAAAGCTGATATTTTGTAAGATAAGCAAACGGTCGTCATGTTTCATTTAATTCCCGTTAAGTCGTTCATACTGTGACCGAATTCCTCACATTTGCCGCTCATGATCCGTTGCCTATGTTTGAACTTGCTCCAATACATTCATTTGTCTGCAGGAGCACTCATATCCCTATTGGCCATCAAAGAGGTCTGCAAGGTATCAGTACTACGTCATCGATCCGATGGTTGAGTACAACATGCCAACATACACTTTACGCGAGTTCAAGGTCACGGACACGCGGGCTGGTGTTTCAAGAACCGTTCGTCAGTTCCAGTATACGGAGTGGCCTGAGATGGGCATGCCAGATAATTGTGAGGCCTTCACAAACTTTATCACACAGATCCACAAGACAAAGGATCAGTTTGGTCAGGATGGACCCATTACGGTGCACTGCAGGTAAGTATTAAAGGCACATTGCAGTCGAAGTTTTTGAAAGCACACGTATTTACAAAATACAAATTTACGTTTCAGCTGTGGTTCGGGTCGTACGGGTGTATTCATATTGCTGTCGATTGTGCTAGAGAGACTACGCAACGAAGGCATAGTCGACATTCTTCAGACCGTCCGGCTTCTTCGAACGCAACGGATTCATATGATCCAGTCACCAGAACAATTGCAGTTTTGTTATAAGGCCGTTCTGGACTATATCTCTTCATTTAATGCTTGCGTGCGATGAAGGTGCAAACACTGCGCAAGGGTTGCTATCTTTTTACATTGAACAACACTAATATACATCTTTGTACACATCTCTCATACATTCTGATGAATTGAAGACAGTTCGATGACGGCGTACACTGACACGCAAAAATTGCATTCACTGGCCTAATTCTTTCAAGTTCATCAACACCCTCCCCTCATGAAAGCCGCTCTTGCAGGCTCTGCCTCAGAATCAATCAAATCAACTTCCTCAACCCTGCTCCCTGTGAAACCTTGAATGTCCCCGACTGTATCTTCCTGCTTCGAAAAAACACGGATGCCGTCTGCGTGTATTTGTGTGCATTCTTGTGTGTATATTTCATGGTTATTCACTTAGTTCTGTAAATGACCATTTAACTGATACGGTAAACCTCAATCCTTCCTCTTGCCCGTCCAAAATAACGCACTTTCTGCTATAATTCGGCCAGTACATCGAATTCACACACACAGCAGATGCTTGCTCGACAGTTGCCCCAACAGCAGTACGGCAGTGAAAGAGAACAGGATCGAACATGCGAAAATGTCGTTAAAACCTGCAAGTTATTGTTAATGAAAAGCTGTGTGTATATATGGCATCCCGTTCCGGTTGACTATATTTCTGTCCAATCTACTTAAAGAGAAATTTCTAGAAGCACCGAGCAACCCCTTGCGGAAATGGACCAATCTGATCTAATGGGTGCATTGTGGCCAAAGCCACTGCGGGACGCTGTCGGGAGCAAATTCATCACATGTGCTTTTTTCGATAAGAATGTGGAGATTCCCAACACTGTCTGGCTAGACAAGTGATGACTTAGTAACCATCATGGCGCGTTTCAGTGCAAATCGCAGACAGGAAACCGCAAAATGTGCGAAATTGAGGCTTCAAATGGCCACTGATCACAATACAATTTTGTGGCTGTCCTCACGCGCAATCGCCAGTGGAGGCGCTATGTCAAACTACCAGCAGTTCGCCTAACTTCCCCGTTCATCGATTATTTGATCCGCACGTGACCTAGCACTTGCGGGCCGAGAGATTATGGTATGGTCAGGGATAACGTATTAACCTTTACCATACACATTAATTTCGTCCCGTCTAACGTCAGAAATAAACGACCTGTGAGGACAGCTTTGCTCTATACACATCAAACGTTGCCCGAATCGACTGTTGGTGTATCAGAATATGGCGTCCATTCGGGATCACTTGAGTAGTGGTGTGTTATTTATGCGGCTGTGACCTGGTCGTGCCAACATGAGGAAATGGCCGTCTGACCGACGGAAATGTGACTGGTTGTTCCAAGGGCGAAAGCACATCAATGATAAGCCAAACTGTCCGACGCCCGTGAGATGACGTGTGTTGTGGACACAGCGGTGAATCAGCGCGGCTCTTCAATAGGTAGCTTGGATCAAGGCTGAGTGTGATCGTTCTTTAGCTCTGTGCTTGCTCTAGTGCCCCCTAAACGAGCCGTGTGGTAGATTTGCTGAACCAGCACTGGGGTCACATGACAGGCGTTATTCAGGTTGAGCCCAAAAACAACTGCCGAAAAGTTGGGGGGCGTGTTGGCACGCGTAGCTGCAGGCTCACGCCATACCAGCCACTCGCGCCATTTATGGCTCTCCCACTCCGTGGGATCTGATTCAGGCGTGGCGACGCGGTCAGGCTAGTCCCCGGCCACGCCAGGCACCTGAGCCCGACCTCATCTCCGGTCTCCATGACTCTGTCCTGGGCACATACGAATGAGGGAAGAGAGAGATAGAGTGCGCGGCAGCTGCAGCGCAAATCTGCTATCACTTAAAACTAGTCAAAGCGCAAATCCCCGTCCCTGCACCACCCTGCTGTGGAGCAGATGGTGGACATCGCCGGGCTACGACGATTGAAGTCTCGTGCCTGCACGAGGGCAGTCAAAGCTGTGTCTTTCGCTGTTTGACTGTAGACGACAAAGCCCACACGCGAACGGACGCGCTTTGCGCTGGAGCTACGAACCTCGAAGACTGGAACGTGGATGGAGCAAATGCGTAAAAAAACTGTCTGATGAGCAGTCTTAAATAATTCTATCATCCCAGTCTTAAAGCAAAGCCATTTCTCTAAAAGAGACTTCAGGTGCTAAGAAAACCTCTGCACTGCAGTTAATTATTGGGCCTCCGATTGGCTTTTACGCAGCAGTTAGGCGCAAAATGTGCAGTGAAATCTACATCGAGTGCGTTTTTTAAAAGGGAAATTCAACTCTAAACTCAGGTGATGCTTTCTGATAAGTTCAAAAGGAGCATCTAGCTACACACAAAGGGACTTTTTTACACTTATCTTACCACGTAACATAGTATGTTTATTTCTTAATTAACTGAATAAATTCTTTCAGGATCGCATGTATTCGGCCACACATGTGTTGGTAAGGCACGTGAAAATAGGAATCCCGGGTAATACAGGGGCCCTTGTAAATTTTTTTAGGAAGGGTGAATATGAACAATCCATAACCCGAACCCAGCACTTGCTTGAATGTTATTCCAAACCCTACACCTAAACCTAATCATAAAATTAACTCTAGATCTAAGCCTAGCCCTTATCTTAGCGTTAATCTTCAACTGACCAAACAGGAAACTAGCGCAACACCCAAGCACCAGGCAGGATTCCTAATCCCGTGTGTACAACGTTCTTTGCGTCCTCCCATCTGGTTTTCTGTACCGGTAGTTGAGCATGGCAGAAAAGTCAGAAATGGGCACTTCAGTCTCTCATATTCATAATGGTACTAATTATTGGCTGATGGTGACTACGAATTCGCTGGTATAGTCTGTAGGAAAAAGTCCCAAGGTAGCACCGAAGGCACACATTCCATTCTGCAATCACTACTGATTTGTCAACTTCTCTCTTACCATGTTGTAAGTGCGCAGACGACTGGGGATTAGTTGGTTGCTCAGTGAGATAGTAGTTGACTTACCGAACAGCAAAACAGAAGTCGGATTAATTTTTTCTTTGAATCATTTGCAGTTAAATATTTACAGTTACAAAACAAAAATTGTGTCCATAGCCTCCAGCGTGTTTGTTAATGATGTTTCAACATCCTTCATGCTTACTTCCAAGGTGGTTGTTCGAAAAGATGTTGAGCCAGAGATGTAAGTGGTTGTTATCGCTTTCTGAAAGCAAGCAAATGCCCTTTAAAATGGTAAAAGTAGAAAACCTTAGAAGCTCTTTTCTGATTGGCGTTCGTGAACCCAATTTATTTATCCCTGCGTGAACCAACTTGCCACAAATAACACAAGGTAATGTGCACAGATTGGACAATTTGAAAGATCCGCGTTGGTAATTTGCGAAAGAATTTGAGCTCACTGGAAGAGGTTTATTAATATGCTGACGTTAAGGACAGCTTGGCTGACTCACCATTGCCAAGGCATTAACCGTCGTTAATCTCACGGAACCGTAAATGGTGTGCCATAACCTGTTTGTCGGCCTCGAGCTAATCGATTTTTGGAGTTGCGAGAATCCCCGTCGAAGGTTTAAGAAGATCAGTTGACGTGCATGCATGTGCTTTCGATAAAATTTCATCGGGCCAGTACATGTATATGGGAAATGGGGTACGATTTAAAGCATGCAATCAATAGTGCTGGTGTTAATGGGGTGTGTGAATCGCTGAAAGGGTAATAACTGACGGTATGTTAGGCGCCAGTGAGCGTTTGGTAGTGTCGTTTAAAGGAAGGAAAGAGATGGCGTGGGGGAGTGGATGCAGTTAAGCGACCGTTGGTCATGCTAAGCGTGGAGCTGGCAAAAGGTTCTTTTGTGTGCATAAGACCGGTCTTCTTAACTTAAAAGTGGTCGCTTCTGCTGTTGCTAGGAGATTCTAACCCATTGACTAGGGTAATTTGATCAGACATTATAAATCACATGGAATATTCTTTGGGGTCCATACCATGTCTGGAACCAATACTGGGTCCGAGAATAGCGCTGTTTATGCTCTTAACTTTGCCTTTCCTCAGCCATACCGAGAGGTTTTCCCTAATTGTTTGGGATAGGTGCTGACTCGTGCGACCAAGCGACCCTGCTTTATACAAAGCAGGTTAATATAGGTTATCACCTTAGACACCTCCATGTGCATTTACTCATTTATTTGCTCATGTGTAGCATATTATATTTGTCGTACGAGTCGACTGTGGCCATCAACATAGATTATGCGCATGGTTTATGTAATTGGTTAACTTTTTAGTTTGAGTTTAGGTCATTGTAGGGAAACCATCAATACGGGATAGAGGCGTTTAGGTTACTGTCGAACTTATTGTAAACATCTGGAACTAGAGTTTTGATAAGTTATTGAGCGATGCAATGAATAATTATGAATGGCATATGCAGCTGGCGCAAGAGAGTACGGAATTCGGAAATAGATATTTAAACAGTCCTTATCTTTGCCAGCAGCGCTTAATAGCTCATCACTATTCAACACACTGCGAATGATTACGAGCTGCTAGAATAAGTAACTTCTCTCCTATTGCGTCTAGCAATGCATTTGTCAATTCCTAAAGTCAAATACGCAACGTTAAACTGCTCAGGATTAAAATCCCAGCCCTATTTACTCTGGGGTTTGTGGTAAACAGATTCGGATTGAAACTTCGTGACACCAGTCCGAGGTATGATCACATGATGTTGTCAAACGGGACAAATAGAACGATTTAAGTGAAACCTTCACCCTCTTAAACTGTGGATATGAAATAGATGAATATTTAAGATGTGGTTCTTCCAAATTCAGAAATGGACATCCAACAATAATACGTACGATTCTTGAAAAGGATCGCAATACGGCCGGTACAATAGGTTGTATACGGGTTGCTTCAAAATTATTTCCGAAGACTTTGCACACATTTACGTTAAAATCCAAACTTCTTTTTTTATTATGCGATTCTAAAGTTTAAAGGCATAAAGATATTTTCAGAAATTCTCGTTACACCTCAAGGTGCCCCTGACAGTTCAGCTTGCGGCAAACTCCCGAAAAGATAGTTGAAAAGTCTTCTGCGTCAGACAGGAATTTCACATTCAATGCTAGGCACGTTTGAGGAGCAAAATAATTATACATTAGATTGTCTATCTCATGAAATGTTAACCGAAATTCTGAAAGGTGTTTTTGATTCGAGAAAAAAATAACTTAAGTAGGATTGTCAAAAAGATTAGCTTGCAGCCTTATTCGATGATATTTTAGTCACGTCCGGATGTTATCTATTCAACGAGTTTCTTTCTTACAGCATGCAAATACAAACTCTGTAAAACATGGCTACTTAAATAGTTTGCACTACCCTTATGAATATAAATATATTTATAGAAAAAGTGCACAAAATTATTGTTTCCTATAGCCGTTTGGTAGCAAATTAGACTTTCTTTCAACTTCATACCTAAAGAAAGGGAATCCTTTGGTTTACAAAACTTTCTCAATTACGGAATAATTTTGAATCCTGCCACCTATTCCATTCAATGAGGGATGTTTGCTTACAACTGCCTTTGTGAAATTAATTCCTACATAAATTCTACTTATTTTTATTAAATAATCTGATATAATTAGATCTATACAACGCAGCGTCGATTGGACCTGTGGTATCCCTACAGTAAATGAAACACAGAAGTACCCTCTGAGACGTTCGTGACGCATATAAGGGAGCAAAAGTGGGCTACAGCATGCGCTTCTTCTTAAATATACCCTTCGCAGTGGGGCCTAGGGGCATGCATTAAAATGACTGAGTGACAAATGGACATCGTATTTGGGCGTAAATCTGCCGTTGCCTGACTGCATTAAATTAATTTGCTTGACAGATTTCCTTTCTGATGACGGCTTATGAGCCAGAAATGGTCATTCCAATCTCCCTCGTCTTTTCCGGCAACATTCATCTGCCTATCCTAATACTAGCCACTGTGTGGTTGCTGCCGGAGCTCGAGAGTGAGCCTGAAGGCAGAAAGGGAGGCGTGAGTTCCGTTAGCGATCGATTAGCGTTCATCAATGAATGTGATCATGCAGTATACTGTAGTAAAAGCCTTTCTGAGTGTTAAATCCAAACAAAAAAATGAAAATAAGAAAATCAAGTGTATACTAAATTACTATATCAACATTGTATCAAACTTTGCATGAGTTAGGCCATCTTCGGGGGTTGCGCCGCCTCATAAAGTGTGTTGAGCTTTAAGAATCATTGGTAGTCATTCCGCACACTGGCACACATGTAACGAGCACAACTCTGAATTAATCATGGGCGACTTTATGTGATTTGAAACTTTAAATAAATAATTTAAAACATCACAACGTTAAGATATGCAAACGTTTTGGGAAAAGACAAAATTCTGTTAATACAAAATTATTTGAAAATGTGCAAACTTAATTTTATATATGCTAAAGCATTGCTGAACAAAATGCTCAGTGCATGAAACAGCACACATATAATTACTTTCGAAAATAATACTTTAGTGAAGCTTGCAATTAAATATCCCCCAAGAATAAGTAAAATATAAAGTATGGCTTTTACCTACCTGCCTATAGCTCCAGTATAGATAACAAACAGTTTTCTGGAGAACTGAATGCGATGTTTCAAATTTAACCTTTCTTAAGAGGATTTAACCGGAATTATCTATAGGACATCACAGGAGTAAAAGTTTGCATAAGGTCGCCTGTTTGCTTATATTAAACTGCCCCTAAACTAGCCACGTGGGCGACGTGCCCGACAAACACGGGGTTAGATCAGATCAGGGCATAGTAGGCATTATTGGGATTGCACTCCCGTAATAAATACCGAAAATGGGGGGGACGTAGCGGCACGCGTAGGCGCAGGCTCACACCACACCAGTCACCTGCGACTGATCCTGACTCCAGTCTTCGTGACTCTGTTTTGGCACAGATGGGTGAGGGAGAAGAGCATGCGGTAGATGCGGTCCAAGTCTCCTATTACTTAAATCGAATCCACGCGCAAGTCACCATCCATGCCACACCATCCCGCACACAGTCGACCTTGACAGATGCGATGATCAAACTGTCAACTTTGAGAACGTTATGTTTGGTTACTGCTGGTGGTGGAGAAACGAGGAGTTTCGTATCTTCCTTGGAATATTAGTGAATTATTTAAAATGTTCAGAGTTTTCAACCAGTTGTTCATTCATTTAAATTATATGCTATACCTTTATTAAAAGCCTGAAAATAAGATATTATCTGAAAGTGTGAACCAAGGTAGCGGGCTTGCCCACATTCTTTGTCATTGAGATAATGGTTGACTCACATTTGTGTCCTCACCAAACATGAAATCTTGGCACCAATAAATATATCCGTCTGCGACGAAAGTGAGAAATCAATATGCCCCGGACCAATTGAAAACCTTTATTCAACAAGCTGAATCTTTAAAAAGCGCTTAAGAAGGCATTTTTCTGACGACGTCTGCGTATATTACCCATTTCAACTGTAAATTGAAGGTTTAAATTCAAATGTTTGGTCGGAATCTTTTACTTTCCAGAAATTCAGTTATACGTTTTTGCTACAAACAAAAGGCTTCACAGTGTGACCATAAAATAATAAGATGTTGTGAAAACTGAATTTGGTTCGAATTTGGTTTCCTTTTTAATTTTCTGACTTAAAAGCGACAAGTTTGAATTTGTTTTGAAATATTCGACTGTCCGGGAACTTTACCTTTAACGTGATATCTGTCTATCTGCTGTCACGGCTCGTGGGTATTATGAATTCGATTCAATTCTGCAACATGTGTAACAATCCACAGTTTCGACAGAGTTGTTTAAAATATACTGGGAACACTTTCGCACGGATCTCGGATGGGAATCGAGTAATTGATGGTCTGTGAAGATGGCCGGTGTTCATTCCCTCCCTACCGCTGATATCTCCCCTCGTTACCGTTATCGTACCGCTCACAGACCCACGACCGTCAGCATCTCCACGACCCTCACCTGCATTTGCCAACAGCGCTGCATTCCCCACCGGTATCTAACTGATCATTCGTGACCACCTCCCCCTCCAAACGGATCAATTGTGCAGATCCCCAGTATTTGTTTTTATCTTTATACTCCTCTTCCATTGTCTACACTTTGTTACTATTAACATAGATCCCTTACGTTATAAACTAATTCTATCCTTCCATCTATACATGTGTGCCTGATGAAGTGCTTAATGATTCTGCTAACGTAATATGGCTAAAGCTGTTCCTAGTGATATACTCCACAGTGTGTGCTATCCTCGACATCCTCGGACGCTACACATATTCCTCCTTCCTACTAGCAAGGCAGCGCGAACCGAGCTCGTTTTTTTCGCTGTCCTTCGCGCTTGCCTTCTGATTGGTCGCCTGTTGCGTTGCGCCTAGGTCTATAAGGGCGCAAAAGAGGGCGTGCAATTGTATTGGTTTATCGATTGGACCGGCCGCTGCCTGTACTCGCGCAGCCGTGAGCATCTCTTCCTGTTTTTTACAGGCTGCCGTGCGGACGCAATTTCTCACTCAAATTGTGCTTCTTGTTTTGCCACATTGATAACTGATTTTTATTTCTTTTTTTTTCAGTATGTACAGAGGCGTATCCAATAGAACATTTAGACGTCGTATACAGTAGAAGCATCTTGATTCTTTAAGGCGTATTAATGAACATTGGAGACAAAGGTACCCGTCGGACTCTTCATCTTCCTCTTCGGCATCATCTGACTGGCAGTCTTCCTCCTCATACGAGGAGTCATATGACTCTTCCATGTGCTCGTCAGTGCCACTAACGGCTGCAGATGAAACGCCTTCAACGTCTACATCTACGACACTACAAGGTGACCCAACTTTACGGGATGGAATGCGGAAGTGGGCAGTTCGTTGACAGTTGGCTCGCATACATCTTAACAGTCTTCTAGAGCTAATTAAGCCATATGTAACTATGGACTTGCTCTCGGACGCACGAACACTGTTGGGAAGTGCAGTCAGTACTCCACCCCTAACGGCACTGGGTAGTGATGAGTACGCGCATTTGGGACTGGTAACGCAGCTACTGGATAAGTTTAGCAATCGTTACACGGGAGCTTTAGGTGTTAAAATTTTTGTATGTCTTGCAATCGATTGGTTACCCATTCATCGTAAGACGAAAAAGGAGTTTTGGCCTAGATTAGGAACGATACTGAAACCATTTTTAAGTGATGTATTTTTAATAGGTATTTATTGTGGTTTAGGTAAGCTTTTTGATGTTCAGGGGTTCTGCAACCCACTGGTAGAGGAGTAGTTATATTTAGGTAGGTGCGGTTTGTATGTCGAGTCAATCGACAGGACCTTTCAATGTACAGTAGCTGCTTTCATTTGTGCCGCACCGGCAAGGGATTTTTATTAGGCAAATTAAATGTTAACGCTTATTATGGTTGTAAAAGTTGTTACGTTAAGAGTGAGTATGTAGATAAGGTTGTCTACGACAGCGTGTCTGAGCGTTGTAGATCTGATGAGGATTTATTGTCCTCCGTAGACGACTGTCACAGAATAGGCATGTCTCTGGCTAAGAGGTCCTAAGGATTTTCAGTTTAGGTGATCAGTTTCAGCCGTTTCTATCATTAATGATAGGTTACGTTCCCTAAATAAGTACATGCCACAACAGTTTTCACAGAGTGCTAGGTCAGAAATTGAAATGGATACGTGGAAAGGTAGAGAATTTCATCAGTTTTTGTTACATACCAGTGTAACAATACACAACGATGTTCTACCACGAAGGCATTTGAAGCACTTCATATTTCTGTTTACGGTAGTAAGATGTCAAATGCACTCACGGTCGTGCTAACAGTAGGCGCCATATTTTAGGCATTTATTAATAATTTTTGTAGAAAGGTTTTCTTCTGTATACGGTAAGAGTGAAATGGGGTACAGTGTTTATAGTATTGTTCACCTAGCGGAGATGTTGAAAGACATGGTCCACTTGACAGTTTTTCATCTTTTACATTTGAGAGTTACCTTGGGCGGCTAAAGTTAATACTTAGAAAACCATCCCAGCCTCTTCAGCAAATTGTTCATAGATTAAGTGAAATGCTGGGGCAGGCACCTGATGTGTTCCATTCATCGGAGTGGACCTTCAAAGACAGCACGTAAATAGTTCAAGCCCGCTCATGGGTGGTTCATTTACACAGTTAGAGTATAGTGCGAAAAATTGGTTGAAATTAATAATCGTTTGGATAGCGCTGACATACAATGACTTCCAATCGGATGTTGAAAGATACATTTTCTTAAATTTTCACCACCTTGTTTTCATGCAACACGTTGCAGTTTATTCACTGAAGCTCCTATCGCTCATTGGTCACTGTTCATGAATCCTACCACCTAACAGTCCATTAGCTTATGGTTCGTGAATTGTGAAGTGAGACAGTGTTGTATAATATTATGTACGATAATCTAAAACCAACTGATAACTCGCGTCCTTGTCCAGTTTGACAACTGGCATTGGACATTCGCATTTACGTTTCGGAAACGTTCCTCTACCGTCCTCATCAACGGTAAGCTTGAAAATTTATAAAACAAATACTTTTTAGTCATCGGAAGAGGACAGTGATTCGAATGCGACACTACCAAGGGGTGTCTCACCACCCTACACCAGAAGATTTTCTTGCCTCTTACTTTGCCACAATAAGTAAGAAACTGACGACCTCTGCAATCAGTCACCGAAGAGAACGCCATAGACATAGTGGTCGACGCGAAAGGCCCCCTGAGAAGAAGTTTAAAACTCAGATACGCTGGATGATGGAGTTATGAGGTCAAGTTAGATTACCTAACTTGTGCTGTAGACTGTCTTACGGCCGTCTTAGCAACCATCGTCCTCACAGATGGCCCTATTATGAGCCAAATTGGATTTGCGGCGGAATACGACCAAATCGCCGCAGAGCTAACTAATCCTGGCTTCCGGCAGCAAATGGTCAATGACTTGATTAACCTACAACAATGTGCGCAGGTGGCTTACTTATCATCTCTCGGCGAAGAAAATACCGCAGCATTTGCTGGCCGTATATTCCATACCCTTTTCACTGAAGAAGTAACGCTTTTCCTTACTTTATACGGTCGAATGCCTGGGAACGGGCCTTTTTTTGGATCTGCACTTTACCAGCTTGTGCTTCGTAAGACATACCACTGCATAACCAAGCAACCTATAGTGTAGAAGTTTTCCTGCTTTGGAATGCTGACTCAAATTTCTGACAGAGGTCAGCAAGACGAGGCTTTCAAGACTGCTTTCAAAAAAGGGATCAAAAGGCGAAGCGTAAGCAGTTTTCAAGCATAATTTACTTATGCACTCAAGTAAATCTTGAATTTAATCATCCTATTACACCACTTTCTTTTAGTTCTAGATGGGGGTCCAGGAACATCGGCGTTGCTCAATTGAAATCGGACCAAACATTATGCTTTTCATTATTTTAAATATATCATTTTTTACCACGATCCAAACCGTCCACATAATATACTTTCACTTGCGACTAACGCTTAGGGGTACTTATTACCCCTTTATATATAAAGGGGTAGTATGCAACGGGACCGTAAGGGAAGGCCTCCAGTACGGAAAAAATTAGATCGCGAATTGCTATTGGGGCTTATAAATCTATACCGAACTTCCGTGGGAAATCCAATCTTCTTCTGAACGCCTCTCTGTCATCAACACCGAAATATTCCCAACATGAAAGAACAGCTGAATCGTTTTTCACATATCGTTTATCCGGTTAAAAAGTCGTTTTATACCTTTAAAAAACGTTTGGACTTTATTTACTCAATAACTGTAGTCGGACAAATGCCATTGGACATTGTGAAAAACGCCCAGCGAGAGCCGGAAATGAAACTGGGCAGCTAAATCGAGAGGCGGATGTCATCTCAACTGGACCACAGACGCGTGGCAGTCAAGCGTCCAAGTCTGCTCTTCAAAGTGATGCGCGCCCCGACTTTGAACTGGGAGGCTTGCAAACAGTGAGCCACCGTGCTAGCCGTTACAACACGACTGCGCGCCGGCAGGCTCTCTCTAAAACCCTAGTAAATCCTCTTTAAGAGACTTATGCAGAAAACTCATACAATCGGTGTCAAGCGATAGCCTCTAAGTTGAGGCAACTAGAGGAATGCATAAAAAAGAAGGATATTATCCACAGGAATCTTGCTTAATTGGATCAACCGGCGTTAACCTTGCAAAAATTTACTTGGAGTAGAGCGAGGGCCATCCTGCATAATGAATCACCAGAAAGGAGGAAAGCTATAGGTAGGACATCTGTAAACAATAGTCCCTCAGCGCTTCGCGAATTACAAAAGAATAAGAAAACCGCAAGTACTGCCGCAGTAATAGGTCACAAGAGTTCGAAGGTGCATATGCAAGATTCGCCTGTCAAGCAAATGCAAATTTAAATTGGTAAAGGTATATCGACAGCAGAAGTAAAAGGAATGCAACAGCTAACTATCGATGCAGACAGTATGTAAATTTCCGAAGACTAACTTAACGGTGAATTCAACCAACGCAGTGCCGTATAGCAGTGTACCAGGATGGAATTAGCTACCCATACGCATTCCCCTAACAGCAGAGTTGAAGTCTCAGTTAAGAAAGCTTCAACCTCGAAAAGGTCCAGTAGTCCACAGAGCCCTATGAGTGAAGGCCCTTTAGATCGAGCACAATACACAATCATGTATGATGTTTTACCTAAAGCAGCAGACGAGTTTCACGGAAAAAAATGTACCAACAGCGCAGCCGTCTCCTCTTTGCCAGACCACTTCTACAGAGATTAGTGGATGATTATAATGCTGCTGGAAATATTGGAGTGCCCGGTAAGGGTGACTGCGTCATAATCCAGGATCTATCAGAGTGCCCCGCTAACACTCACAAGGAAAGAATTGCCACCGACTAAGAGCAATTTTAGTAACTCATCAACCAAATGCTGCAACCATCGGAGGAAATAATCACCCTAAAGACCTTTCGTCTTGGAAAATATTTTAATGTCAACCCACAGACATGACCACGACACCTCAAAGTCGTCCTCGGCAGCAAGGAACAAGCGAAATTAATCCGTTCTAGGCGTTTTCAACTGAAGAATTCGCACAAGGGTGTGTTTTTTCAGCCGGATTACTCCTCTGTAGAACGAATAAACCGTCACGAAATTAAAGACAAGGCGCACCAACGGAGAACAGAACCTGATAATCTAAAAAGATCAGGTAGTAAAACGAGGCTCTGCACCACTATGGATCAAACCGGTTCGTATGACCGCACAGCTACTTCAGTAGACTGTGTCGGGGCTAAAATACGGATCTCGCCTGAACTCAAAGCCTACATTCATGTACACTAACGCGCAAAGCCTCCTACCAAAAATGGCTGAACTGAGAATCCATTTTTGTGACCTGCTCCCATACGTTATCTCAATAACAGAAACCTGGTTGTCAGAACAGGTTGGTTACATGGAGCTTGCACTTTCTGGATTCATACTGTTTCGCAGGGACAGAGAAAGTCGAAGGAGTGGAGGCATAGCAATATTCGTAAAGAATGCCTTGCATGTTTCAGAAAATACGTCTTAATTGTCTTTTACGGAAGCAGTATGATTGACCGTAAGAGCAACGGGTTTTTAAAGCCTTGATATGTTGACGGTGTATCAACCCCCGGAAATGACCATGAAGCTGAGGCCCAAACGCTGGATGATCTCAAGGTATTTGCTGCGCGGCCGAATACTCTACTAGTTGGGGTCTTTAATGCACCTAACGTTGACTGGAACTCCACCTCCGCTGACTGCTCTGAAACAGCAGTTGGTCAACCGCTTCTGTGCACAACTGGCAGTTTGCTTCTTACCAAACACGTCTTGTTTCCGATGAGGGTTCGTGAGGGCCAGCAGATGAACTGCTTCGACCTCACTAGATCGCCTGACAACACCGACGTTGTGAATTGTTTACCTCCTTTAGGCAAGAGCAATCATGTGGCTCTCATATGGGAATGCACATTATTCTCTTTGGCAGCGTAACCTCTTGACCTCCGACTAAATATTTGGCGTGGTGATTTTAAACAGATGAAAAAACGACCTTTCGCCTATTGACTGGACATCCATATTCTCCGACGATATCGAAGAGGCTTGGGGCCAATTCAAAGACGTAGTCCGCAACCTCATTTCTAAGCACTGCCCAATCATGAAGAGAGGCTAACAAACAGACCTCGCTGATTGACTGCATTCTGAAAGAAGGCAGTTAACAAGAAGAGGAAACTATGGAAAATATCTTGTATTGATAAAGCACTGGAATCCCTCAACAGCTACAAGTTGCAAAGAAACCGAGTCACGATTCTCATCGCCAGAGATCGACAAGCCTTCGAAGCGGATCTGTTGAACCGTGCTATGGTTCATCCCAAAGTCCTTTACAGTTTCATAAGCCAGAGCACGTGAACCAAGAATCCAATCCCAATATTGCGGACTGTCGAGGGCGCGGAAATCTCCGAGGACTGGGATAAGGCTGAACATCCTTCGCAGTTCTTCCGGTCCATCGTGACAATAGAACCTGAATTTTTCCAACCCACTTGTGAAGACGAGGTAAGGTCTTATATGGAAACAGTCCACTTCACCGAAGAAATACTTCAGGAAGAGTTGCTATGCCTGAAAGAGTTGACCTCTCCAGGCCCCGATGCAATCCCGACCAAGTTGTTGAAGGAGATAGCTTCTGAAATGGCCCAACCACTAGCCTTACTCTTCCGGGCGTCGTTTGCTACTTGATGTTTACCCTCCGATTGGAAAACTGCAACCATCGCTCCACTATTCAAGAATTGAAGCCAAGCGTCTGCGAATAGCTACAAACCGGTGACTCTTACCTCCATCTGTTGTAAAATCATGGAGAAAATAATCAAGAAAGCATCGATACAGTTCCTCGAGCAGAATCACCTCCTCTCCGATGCCTTACACGGCTTTCGCAGTGGTAGGTCTTGTTTGACGAAGCAACTCTTCTCACTTGAAAGCTGGAGCAAAGCACACGACGAAGGAAAAACGGTGCATGCCATCTGCATTGACTTTCGAAAGGCCGTTGACAGCGTTCCTCCCCAACGTCTCGTGCATAAACTGCGCAGCGGAGGAGGTCGTGGATCCAGTACGTTTTTATTGGACGGTCCCAAAGAGTACAAGTTAAACGCCAGCCGTCCTCAGAAGTAACCATGGTGAGTGGCATCCCACAGGCTCAGTTTTAGAGCCCACATTATTCCTTTTATGCATCAACGACTATCTCAGGGACGTTGACTGTGATGCCCTCCTGTTCACTGACGACATTAAACTACGGAAAGTTGTTGACAATACGGCAAACGAAGACCATCTGCAACTGTGTTCGAACAGGCTCAAGGACTGGTCAAAGCACTAGCTTATGCCGTTCAATGTTAGTAAGAACAAGTTTCGTCAAATTGGCCTCTTTGGAGCCTCCATCCCGAGAATTTACTTTCTAAATGGAACACCATTGCAACCAGTTGACAGTCAGAAGGACTTGGGTGTGTGGATAACATCGTCAGTCTAACCAACACTGAACTGCACGAAGGTGGCCAAGTCAGCCATGTCTGTATTGCAACTCATCAGGCAAGTCTTTATGGGATTTTACAAAGACAATTTCTCCAAAATATTTGGAAGCTTCGTGCGGCCGAACCTAGAATACGCCATACAGGCATGGAGACCTTGGACTGTCAAGGAAAGTACCATGTTCGAGAAGGTCCAGAGGCAAGCGACAAAAATGAGAAAAGGCCTACGAACGATAACCTATGAAAACAGACTATCGACCTTCAACCCATTTCCCCTTTCCTGCAGGCACCTACGAGGAGATCTCATAGAAAACTTTCGCATTATGAATGGCCTGAACTGTTGCTTTATTCCCAATGATTTTATCAGTCTGACTAACACGCCCAACTTGCGAGGTCAGCCTTTAAAACAACGAGTAGGTAAAGCAAGGGTCGATGGACGCAAGTGGTTGTAGCGTGGAACGCTCCGCCCATGGATGTTGTTCTCTCTACCACCGTGCATTCCTTTATGCGCAAACTCGACGCTTATCAAACCTAGTTCAATTTTATGCATTCATACTACTCACAATACCTAAGTAGCCGTTTAAGTGTATTTTGTCGACTAACCGTCGGCCGCTATGTCATTATGGAAACGTCTTTTTCATTTGCCTTATGTTTCGATGGTTTTTAAGCCCCTTTGTAACCAATAGGGAACTCAGAGAACTTCGCCTATTTGTTC
>WEDG01003362.1:0-79403 GCA_017591395.1 Schistocephalus solidus | reverse complement strand
TATATACACAAAAATATTTTAATCCGTCTTCGAACTTCCAATAATGGCATGACCAAGTGAAAAATAACCATATTCCTATCAGATTTAACGACCTAACTTTTCATCCAAATGGGAAGGCGATTATTTGAAATTATATCCAGGTGGAGAGGTTACACCTGCAGTCTGGAATAGGGCATACCGAATGGAGTAATAAGTACAAAATCTGAGCTTTGGAAAAATGTTAGCAGGCAGTGATACAACCACTTTGTAATGCTTGTAAATCCTCTGCATGTTACTACTGGAATATAGGGTCGTCTGAATACCAGTAAAATTATTCTGGCACATAAACCAACAATATAAAAAGTGAAATATACATTAAACAAGGACATTGGTAAGGCACATGGTCGCAGAAATGGCTAAAATTGATGTGATTGAGCGAGTTGAGGAGGCGCACCAAAGGCGAAGCCAAATCAGGGACTTAAGGTCTTTCTTGCGAATAGTGAAGGCTACCATTGCGCGACGACCTTTGAAGTCTAACTCAGCATTCTTACAAGCATGCGATCCCTAACGAGACGTCGGGTCAGCGTTTAAGTATATGAGCTAATAACGTGTTATCTGCAGGGACAAATTCTACCAGCCAGTTAACTAAAAATGAAGGAGATTCATGAAATACGTAAACTTATTGATTCTCAATTCCATTCTTGATACGCCGAAAACAGCAATTTCCCTTCGTGTTTTCGGTCTTAGGTCCTTTTGTGTCGCGTTAAACATTGGAATATATCGCGCGGGGTTTTCAGCTTTAATGAATAAAGAAAATGTACAGTTAAAACAACTCCTAGGGATACCCTTAACCGAAATCGATGATATACAAATCATTAGTGTATATCGAAGTCACATTGGTCTAGGTTTAGCAATTAACGAACTATGTTCGATCGAGCCTTTATTTGCTGCTATTTTTAATTTAATGAAACATTGCTGATTTTTATTTTCTTGTTTTTTTGACAACTATATCCAAGTTTTATATTCACACTTATGTCTTCATTTTTGTGTAAGACCACTTCCCAGGATTCTGCTCATTTCTTTGGGACCTTTGAGCAATACACTATTCCAAAATTTTTTTATCTCTAAACATTTTATTGCAAAGCCCCAACATTCAAAGAAAATATCTGATTACTGAGTAATTGACTGTTTCTCTTTGAACTTGGCACGTAAACATTAAACTTGATTTCACAATTACTTTCAGGTAGTTTCAAGGTTGAAGTTGTCTACGTAGTTAGGCCTAAATTTCTTCGCCAGCGTCATCATGGTATTTCATACATATCATCTTTTTATGTCTATTATAGGTACTGTTAGCTGCTGCCATATGTTCGAAGGACGGAAAAGGTAATATTTCTTACCGATATTGACTTGAGTAAATAGTATTGCTGTCACGCCAATTCGTCGAAATGTCGAAATCTCGGATCGAAGGACTGATTGCCACTTTTACAAAATTGATAGATTCGAGTAAGCTGCTTGAACGTAAAAATCTGTTTGCAATATTTTACGGATTCGAGTCTTTCTTTGCAAGGGCGTATTAACGTGACATCTAAACACATTCGCTTTGAAAACAAAATCTTATAGTTGATATGTCCTTATTCCTTGCAGGCAAACAACACACGTTTATTGAAACCGAATCCGTTCGGTATGTGTACCAACCATTGGAACGCATGTATGTTCTGTTGATAACCACAAAAGGCAAGCAATATTCTTGAAGACTTGGAGACACTCCGGCTCTTCGCCAGAGTGGTAATCTCGCTATTTATAAATACCATAACTTCAATTTAATAGATCCCAGAATATGCTCGTGGTTCCGAAATTTCGGACGTGGTTGAAAATGCCTTTCAGCTGATTTTTGCTTTCGACGAGATCATTGCCCTTGGTTATCGTGAAACAGTCACGCTTGCTCAAATCAGAACGTACACTGAGATGGATTCCCACGAAGAACGCATGTTCATTGCTGTCCGCGAGGTAAGTAACTGTTATTTTATGTGAAAACCTGTTACCTCTCGTGAAGCGAACGAGCTTTATGCTGAGTGCACTTGTACTGTTTCTGTTTTCTAGAATCAAGAAAAAGGAAGCCAAAGACACTATGCGAAAACGAGCAAAAAGAACTACAACAGGCGCGGATCGCTGCAGCCAAACAGGGCATGTCCCCGACAGCTGCCCTCAGTAACTTCACCAGTGGTAAAAAGTGGGTATGATCCGATACCTGTCCAGCCAACTCTTGATCCTCGGATCGGTAAGTCTTTTGTGGGATGAGCTATTTTTTTGGACTTGCCTGATTATCAACCATTCTCTGCTTACAGTTTCATCTTTTATCACCATATTCTGTTATAAATGCTTAAAGATTCTTCTGCATGAAGTTATCGTAACTTTAGACTAGTCTGAAATTGTGTCTTCCGATCACCCACGGTACTGAACTTTAATTTCTTTTTTCTGCCATCTATGTAACAATCAATCGTTTGATGATTCTAATCAGCATTCATGTTCCAAATTTTTACACTTTTTAATGATTGCCATAACTTTCAGAAGGCACTTGATTTTTCGAAAGCTCAACTGAAGGCACATAGTGAATTCTGCTATTGCGATTATTTTTTCCTTTATTTACGTTGTCGCATTTTTGCCGGATAGCAGATTTATTCACAGTCTAGTCCTAAAGATTTCACCAACCCAGTCCAGGTTGGGGCAGTCTAGAAGTTAAATCGGAACTGTAATGTGGCCAGCTGATCCATTACCAACATTAGTCGTTCATGCTGACTGAAATAGGACGTTATCGCAGTAAAAAAAAAACATTTTTTAAAAAGATTTTACTGGGTTATAATTCGTAGGAAGTATATACTTTCCAAAAATGCCTTCTAATAGGTTTAACATTTAATTTGGTGACTCACAGGACAATCTATTTACGATGCACCTTGCGGATCCTGAGTAGAAAATAAATACAACAACTATCTAGCAGTTTGGTCACATTGGTTCTCTTTTCGGTTATTGACTTTCCAATCTGACAAATAACCATATCTTATTATCAGCCCATGTTCTTTGTGAAGGTCTTACTAACAATCGGCACCCAAAGATTGCCTCCTGTAACCGGATAATGTTCACAAAACCGTTCTAGAACCGCTTCATTCGAGAGCATGCATGGTGCAATTTTTTTCCTTTCCAGCAGTACGCAATACGGCTATTTTTAATATCGGAATTTCTTCAAAATTGTTGCTGGACTTTCTGCTATACAGGACCGGTCTTTATTGCGAAATTTTCTAATACTATCACCCTTTTCATTATCGACGAGAGCCGATAGTCTGCCGCGATGAGTATCATTCTCAGCTTATGATCGTTAACTTGTTGGACGCTTCCTCCTTCTTTAAAAGCACATTTTGTTGAAAGGTTTTCTCCGTAGACACATACTGCCAAAAAGAGATGTTTGCAGTCATTTAGACTTTTAAGGTCCTATAATCTTCCCAGGTTATATCTCTTGATATGCATTTTCGATCATCGTGTGTGAAAACTTGTTTGAATTAGTCTAGTGTTTAGTTTGAGGCAGAACAGATGTCAAAACCGAAATTCTTATTAAAATTACGGGTTTTGGGAACTGTCTTGAAATAAACGCGTAAGTACTTGCAAATAATTGGTGAAGAACTTCACAAAGCGGTTGTCCCTTCAACTACAGGGTGGTTTTTAGCTCCGATATACTCAGGTACGAGTGTCTTTCGAGGCATCACTTTCTATGTCGCTATAGTTTTCCTTAACTGCTTTCTACCAATTGACCTAGATGTCGCTCACATTTCACAGAAAAACGGCGCTTGTAATGGTTGTCAGCCTATTTGTTGCTGATGTTTTGTTGAACAGACAACTAAGAATCAGATATATGACAATTTTCTGCAGCCATCCCTACGTGCTGCCTTGCTGGCCCAATCTGTGAACTCGAACACATTCCTTCATAGCAAATATGTCATGTAATGCTGCGTTCTTCACTACTTTGGATTTTCGTTTTTTCCCTCCCACTGTGACATTGACTTCCTTGTCGTGACGATTGACCCATATTCAGATGAGTCCATCAGTACACCTCAGGACAACTTTTTCATCCCAGCAACAGTCTTCGGTGCGCAGAGGCATGCGCTTGGGTGGTCGCAGTGGCAAGGGTGAGATGGACAAACTGGCGGGTATGCTGGGCGTCGAGGGGTCTGCAGCGCCGACAGCTGCAGTATCAGATTCGGCTCCACTACTGAGCAATGTGTCGGGGCCTCCGGTGGATCAGGGGCCGATTGAGAAGTAAGTCATCACAGACTTTTGCATTTATAACCGTACAGGACCTACCGGATGGGTGCTCCGTAAAGTTTGGCCCTTGTTTTGTCTTATCCGCGAAAGTAGCATCCATTCACGCCACGGCGTCCGTACTATGATCGTTTACCAGGCCCTAACGTACTCTAATGAGCCAACTCCTTCAAACCGACGGCCATTAATCAAGGCTACGTTCTATAGGTCATAATAACTCGACAATAAAAGAACTATATCGTTAGCCGAATCGAGGTCTGTAATTCGGCTCTGATGCAAAGCCAACGCTGTAAAAACCACTTAGAGCCATTTCGAGAATCATGACAGATAGCGCCCATACGCCAAACCAGATAAATGACTGGTTCGGAGCGTGAGTTTACGTCTGGTACCGGGAAGAGAAAGTGTGAAGCCGATGGCTCAGCGCATTTTCCTCATTATAAACAGTGACGCGCTTGAATCAATCACGTTGCGCTAAAAGCCGCGTCTTGGTAGATTGCCAACTAATTGGATAACTCAGACCGCGCGCGGTCAGCGCGGTGTGTGCTCTTGTGGAATGGCTGACTGGCCGACTGAGAGTCAGGCTGCAGTGGCTTCTTGGTGTGGCCTTTATGGCACTCCCACTCAGTTAGAATTCGAGCCTGCGCTAGATGTAAAGAATGCTTACTCTTACTAATAATCTAATTCACGCGCAAGTCACGGTCCCTGTGCCAAATTGCAGTGCTATGCACGGTGAACTTCGTCGGACTACGACGGTTGAACTGTCGTATACACGCGGGCATTTAAGCAACGCATCTGTGGGCTATTCAGAGTTTGGGCCAGTTCAGATCCTAATGCAGTCTCGAGGTTGGGACATAAAGGGCTCCTTTTGACAACCTGCTATTGTGTCTGCCACAAGCTATGAGGAGTAGCAGTGTACCGGGCGCTTTTCTGACTTGCACCTGAATTAGGCCATAGTAAGAAAGACTTGTGCAACACCCATCTGCAGGTAAGTCAAAAAGACTGGAGGTAGGTGTGGGCGTGGTGGCCAACATTACGGAATTTACGTCTCTGCATGTCACACACGCACATAAGTCTTCAGTGTGGAGAGGCTTGGGCCATCACTGAACGAAATCTGCCGCGGACGTCCCATAAGATCTGATCAGATCTGCGATCTGATCCTCGGTCCCGTGTAGGACTCTCATGAGTGGAGAATCTTTCGGGCCTCTTATGGCGACCTACAGGTTGCAGCCTTCCACACCTTATTTTAGGATTCTGTCACGGAGAGGAGTAAATTTGTGCTGTCTCACCATCACGCAATCGGTGAGCCTTTTTCTCAAAAGCATTATAATCATAGCAGCGCATGATGGCTAATCAGCTTGCCGCTCGCTCTTTGTGACCACATAAGCGGCTGACCCATCCGCGAACTGTCAGTTGTCTACTGTGTGGTCATTGCTTTTAGCCTCCACGTAAGGTTTGAGGAGAAGCTGACGGTGCAAGCGGGCCGCGACGGCGGTTTGGAGTTAATGGAATTGGCCGGTGTGATGATGGTTCGTGTGACCGATGAAAGCATCCGGGATTCGCGTATTCTGGTGGACACGCAGGCCGCGATTGCCGGCACTGATCGACGCCCCTCCGCCTCCATGCAAACTCATCCCAATCTGGACAAGAAGGCCTTCCAGGTAGGCAAGCACTGCTCGAACTTCCCTTTACTCTTTACAATTTCACGTGTTTGTCGTCCATCCGTTCAGGTTTGTTTTCCATTTCGGCCGTCTCATGCTCCCACCACCTCTTGGGCTTTGGCCGGACGAGATCGGATAATTGAGCAGCTTACGACAGTTAGACCGTCGATTCCGACGAGGTCCACCGTGTTGCACAGGAGGATGGTGCAGGGACGATGACTTGCGCGTGGTTTAGTTTTAAGCGATAGTAAACTTGCGCTGCGTCAACCGCACTCTCTTCTCCCTCACCCATCTGTGCCCAGTGTCAACACCGGATGCGGATGGGGCACACGTGACTTGCGCGGCGTGAGCCTGCACCTACGCGTACCCCCCATGTTCGGTATTTGTTATGGGAGTGCAACCCAAATAACGTCTGCAGTGCCCCGTGTTGATTCAGTGCATATATCGCGTGGCTCTTTTAGGGGTCGCCGTCAGACAGACATTTCCCGATTCCAGGTTATTAAAAGACCTGCGATCTGAACGCAGATTTAATTTTTTTCTTTAAGTGCATGCCATAAAAACGTTCCTGTTGTTGTGAAGCCACAAATTACTCCTCTCAATCTCATTTGCCAGTCGAAAGATGAATCACTGTTTGCTGGGAACTGGTCACTCGGGGTGGCTTGAGGGGAACATTATTACCTGCATCTTCATCCATTCACACCCCTTCCCCCTGGTACGAAAGGTTTCGGGATAGTGTCGGATGGTGAGGAACATTCGATCTGCTGTAAGTGTGCTCATTTCGCAGTTAGCTTTTTCTGAAAACAAATACACTACCCACCTCTCTTGGACGCACTGGGTGAGCCAACAGTTAAGTGAACAGGCGGGTTCTGTCTTCCCGACTCCTCTATCAGTTGACTCACAGATCCACACTGTCGCCTGTGATGGGCAATAGTCAGAGCACTTGGGATTTGTGTTCGCCGATGTGTGCCGATCGCAAGACGGAATTTGGACGTTCTGTTTTACCTAGCAGTCCCTGGAGGCTGTTGTGGAACAACTAGCAGTCAGTAATCGAGAGTTATCGTCGGCTAGGGACGGGTGGCTGGCCCATTTTTTGCATTTGATACTGCTATTTACCACTGTTAATATTTACCACGCTAAGAAGGTCCTTTGCAAACGACGCCTGCACAGTTTTGAATAAAATCTGGCGCAATTAAGCGACGCATTCACGAATGACCTTTCATGATGCCGACAGTTGCAGCTTTCGGTTACTATATATCGTCTGTTTTCTGGTGCTCTCTTCTGCGTACCAATTTTATCCGCAGCGAAAGGAGGTCATTTTGAAATGATACTTTCAAAATAAAGCGTATTGCTCTCTCTCTCTCTCTCACACACACACCGGCAGTTCGACCGTCGATTTCGACGAGGTCCACCGTATGCTCCATGGTAGGGTGGTGCAGGGACGGTGACTTGCGCGTGAATTAGTTTTACGTGATAGTAGCCTTGCGCTGCAGCTTCCGCACTCTCTCCTCCTCCCCCACCTGAGCCCGGTGTCAAGACAGAGTCAAGAAGACCGGAGATGGGAGAGGGCGCAGGTGGCTGGCACGACCGGAGCCGCCCCTGGGCGTGCCACCACACCTGGCTCGGATCCCACGGAGTGGGAGTGCCATAAAGGCCACATTAAGAAGGAGCCATTGCAACCTGACTCTCAGTCCGCCAGTCAGCCACTCCATACAAAACACACATTGGGCTGACCACGCGGTCCGAGTTATCCCGTCAGTTGGCAACCTTCCAAGACACGGCTTTTAGCGCACCGTGATAGTTTCAAGCGCGTCAGATTGTTTATAGTGAGGAAAATACGCTGAGCTCTCGACCTCACTCTCTCCCCTATCCCCACATTCAGACCAATGTCCGAGCCGGTCAGTTGCCTGATGTGGGAGTAGGCGCATTGGCTGACGGATCGGCGTACCCGTCTTCGCGCGCCACAGCACGACCTGGCCCCCATAACGCACACACCAGGATTCACTAACTCAGGGGATATGGAGCAGCCATCGCCGTCTGACTCCCAGTCCACTAGTCAGTCACTCGACACACACAGCACATACACTGAGTCGACGGCGTGGTCCTATTGGAAGCGTCAGATTGGCAGACTTCCCAGCCACGGTTTCTAGGAAACCGTGATATACTCTGGTAAATGGTGATTGTGAGGGTGTTGTCGATGCATTGGTGTAGGTAGTGTGTGCTGATGTAGCTTAGCCTCCGGTGGTTGTGTACCGGAAGTTGTCGTGGAGGCGCATGTGTCCTAATAGGTCCCATGCGGTGTGTTAATGTGCGGGAGCAGTAAGGTCAGTGAAGGCGGGCGCGTCGACTGTATGTCGGAGCCCCAGGCACTGGTTCACCAGCCTCCGTTCGATGGATTCGCAGGTGACCGACCAGGCCAATGCGTGATTTGAAGTTAGGGGCGCAGAGTGGGCAGGAGAAATAGGTAGAGGCTGGGAGGATGTCATTTATGGTAGTGGGGGTGGCAGGGGCGCTAAGAGTTGCAGGAGAGGAGGGTGTGCATGGTGTATCGGTGTTGTCGGCATTGTGGTGAATTCCGCTGTCATGGATGCGCATGTGACCGAATAGCCCCATGTGATGAGTGAATGCGCGAGGACAGTGAGGGGCGGTGGAGGCGACGATCTCTGCTGTGTGATGGTGTTCGAGGCACTGACTCACCGGTCTCTGTGATCGTATTCGCAAGTGACCGACCATGCCGATGCGAGGAATGTGCGGTCGCATTGAGTACAGCTTAGGGAGAGATTCCATCGCCGATGCGGTGGTGGTGGTAGTGAAGGCGAAGGCGGTGGTGGTTGCGGTGGTGGGGTAACAGGCGATGAGCAGGATGGATGTGGTCTCTATGATGGTGGGGAGTAATGGAATTGATGTCAGAGCGAGGGTAGGAGTCAGAAATGAGGGTTGGCGAATTTGAAGTAGAAATTGGAATTGTTTCGGATTGTTGGTGCATTGCGTCCGTAGAAATCCAACCAGGCCGATTCGCGCGCGGAAGATGCGTTGACAGTGCGGGATTGTTGGCAGGGCCTGGGCATTGGCGGTGTTGGTTCGGGGCGCTGGTGACTTTCGTGCCGCTCTTTGGCCTTGGCGGCGGTGATCCGGTTGGCCTCACAGATTGCTGAACCAGTCTTCACTGGATCTTCTCCATGCCGGTCTATCCCTGGGCGAGGTCCTCCCAGGTCGCCGAGTTGATTTGGCAGTTGCTTCAGCGATTTCTTCAAAAGTGTCCTTGTAGCGTCGTTTTTGACCTCCTGCCGGTGAGAACCCGTAGCGACATCTCCGTAGAAAAGTCGTTTGTAGTCGCTCGTCGTCCATTCTTACCGAGGTGGCCGCTCCATCGCAGTTGCTCTTGCCCCTCAGCATTGCATGGATGCTGAGGATTCCGGTCCGCTCCAGGACTTCTGTGTCCGGGATCTGTCTTGCCATCTCAGCTTCATTGTTCTGCGGGAGGCAGCTGAGATGAAAGTGATTCAGCTTCCTGGCTTGGTTCGAGTAGACGGTCCAGGTCTCCGCTCCGTAAAGCGAGTGTCGTCAAGACGACGGCCTTGTACATCTTCAGTTTGGTATTCAGGTGAATACCGTGCGATTCCACACGGCAGCCTCGCAGCCGGCCGGAAGGCCGACCAGCTTTGGAGATCCGGTTGGGCAACCTCGTCATCGATTCTCGTCGTAAGCAGCGAAATCGATGCTTCCCTAGATAAGCTGAAAGGTTTCCACGTTTTTGAGTTGAGCACCGCTGACATTGATTCGAGGAGCATTGTATTCCGCGCTGGGTGGCGGCTGGTGCGTGACAACCGTTTTGGCTGCACTGATTGTTAATCCGAAATCGGCGCAGCCTTCGGGCGAAGAGGTCCATGCTCCGGTGCGTGTCCCTCCGTCACGGTGTTAAGGGCTCCATCGTCCGCGAAAGAAGCAAGTCATGGACTGTAGTCGTAGACACGCGAGTGGAAGTGCATCCGTCGTTGGTTGAGGAGTCGGCCGTCCATCCGGTAGGTGGTGCGGATCCCGGGGGTTTTTCACGGTTGGCGTCCGTTTGCATGGCAGAGAATATGAGACTGAAGACGGTAGGTTCAAGGACGCAGCCCTGCGTCACTCCGTTGGTCAATGCGCATGCTTCGGATACTGTCCCGTTGTCTGTTACGCGCGCCGTTATCCCGTCATGAAGCTGACGCACCATATGCGTGAACAATTCAGGACAGCCGAATTTCTACATGATTTTCCACAATCTATCGCGATTCATCGTGTCAAAGGCTTTCGTCAATCCACGAAGTTAGTTTAGAGGTGAGTCCATATCTCCAGGCTCTTCTCTTGCAGCTGGCGAGCGGCGAAGGTCATGTCGATTGTTCCTCAGTGTCGTCGAAAGCCCCATTGACTTTCCGGGATCAGGCTCTGCTCTAGATGACCGTTCAGACGATTGAGAAGGATACGGGTGAAGATCTTCCCGGCGATGTTGAGCAACGAGATGCCTCTGTGGTTATCACAGAGTTGCCGGTTCCCCTTCCGCTTGAAGAGATGGATGATGGTCGCGTCTTTGAAATCCTGAGGGACTTGCCCTTGGTGCCACATCTACTGTAAGAACACTTTGAGTCGGTTCATCAGTTGGGGTCCGCTATGCTGTTTAATCTCAGCAGGGATCGCGCCTAAGCCAGGTGCAATTCCGCTGGAGAGTTACTACCCGGCTCTGATGGTTTCTTGGAGAGAGGGCTGGAGATCAAGGTCGGCGTTTATTTCCACTTCAGTCAGGCGATCGATGGTGGCTACGGAGATAGTGGAGGGCTGATTGAGAAAGCTTTGGAAATGTTCTGCACATCGCATCAGGATTTGCCTCTTCTCAGTGAGTAGCGTCCTGCCATCTGCACTGAGAAGAGGGGTGGCGCCTTTGACGGAAGGTCTCTAGACATCCTTATTGGTGGCGAAGAAGTTCTTCCATTCGTTTCGTTCCGCGCACCCTATAATTTCCTCGGTTTAGCGCGTTATCCAGGCATCCTGCATCTCCCGAAGCCGTTGCTATACAAGGCGGTGAATTCGGTAGAAGACTGTCTTGTTTGCAGCGGTAGGGCGATCGACGTAGGCTTTGTGACACTGGTTCTTCTCTACGAGCAGTGCGTTGATAGCTGTGTCATTGTCATAAAACCAGTCTTGGTGTTGATGAATTGTCGCGGTCGAGGACATCCAGGGGCAGTGGATTGGATGGTGTTCCTCAGCTGACACCAGCGGTTCTCCTCGGAGATGTCTGCGTCGGCGACTGAAAGGTTGGCTAGTCGGTTGGCCAGTTCGTTGCTGAATGGAGATGCTGAGCAGGCATATTCAACAAACAGTATTCAAATTACATCGTGGTCGCTTACCTTGGAGTCCTCTGCGTGGTTGCAGACGAAGCCTCATCTTTGGAGATGACGAGACGGTGATCCGTCCATCCGTTGGCACCGGGGATGGCTTTTGTCACCAGCCCGTACTTGTATCTCCCTTCGGACGAGAACATAGTCCAAGAGGTGCCAGTGTTTCAACCGGGGGTGAACCCAGGTCGCCTTTTGCCGCATCGGGAGGCGGAAGAAAGGTTTTGGTCAGCAGGAGACGGTGTTCCGCACAGGTTCGAAGAAGGAGGCCATTATCGTTACGGCTACCGAGACCATGGGGACCCAGCACTCCTCTCCACAAGGCACGGTCTGTCCTGATGCGTGCGTTATAGTCACCAAGAACAGTTAACTTATCCGCCTTCGGCACAGTCACCAGCAGTGCGATGCAGGTCCTCGTATAATTTGTCCTCACCGCATCAGAGCTCGTCATTAGGGGAGCGTAGGCGCTCATGATGGTGACGAACTTGTCTCCCCTAGGAGGCAGGCGGAGGCTCATCAGGCGATCATTGATGCACTGTGGCAAACAGAGTAGACATGCCACGATTTCGTTCCGGATGGCAAAGGCAACACCAGCGTCGCGTCGCTCTGCCCTTGGGCTGCCGTTGCAGAAGAAGGTGTAGCTGCCACCCACCTCCTCCAGCCTACCCTGTTCAGAGAATCGGGTTTCACTGAGAGCAGCAATGTCCAACTTGTAGCCCGCCAGTTTCCAAGCGACTAGCAATATCCTTCGTTCCGGCCGGTTGCTTCTAAGATTTTCTAAAAGGGATCGAACATTCCAGGCTGCTAAAGTGAGCAAGCTCACTCGAGCAGTCCAGGGGTACCTCGGAGGGTACGTTTGGGGGGTAATGAGAGAGGAGTTGTTTTTGATATTGTTTTTGACCGCATGTAATTGCATTCAGCTAGCCATGGTCTGCTGCAGCTGTCGTGAGACCCAGCATTTGTTTCTGGCACCTTTACTAGCCACCAACCTCGCGAGCCCTAACTAGGGCTGCTTAGTTATCCTATGTGGCTACCGAACTCTACTATGGGTCATGATTTGGGTTAGTAAGAGAACGACCGATTCAACTGTAGAAGCCCAATGCCAAATGCCTAATCGCGGTTGAACACCAATGGCTGTCTGATTCTCGATAAATACCGGTTGTAAAACCGACAAATCACATTCAAGGCCTTATCACACCGTATCACACTTTGGACACCACACTTGCTGCCGCGAATGTGCCTTCTTACGGCAACCAGCTTCTGCCAATCCTTCACCAATAGTTGCGTACAGAATACTGTATCCTCCTAACTGGCATCCCTCTTCTCTTCCCATAAGGAACCGGGTCAGTCCTTAGCTGCTTGGGTCTCATTAAGAAAGTAAGCTACCGTTTTAGGAACTCCGTCTCTGAATCTGGGTCCACGCAGAAATCCGCTGACATAGTCAAGAAGTCGCTCCCATCAAAAGGCTGGCACGAAGAAGAAGAAGAAGAAGAAGAAGAAGAAGAAGAAGAAGAAGAAGAAGAAGAAGAAGAAGAAGAAGAAGACGTGCAGAGGAGTTGGCCGCCGTCTATGAAGATGCAGTAGTGAACAGTCTAAAGATATTCCTGTTCACGTATGTTATGAAAATGTCCCCCATCTACATTCAACTTTATAACTTTTGGCAGCTTGTGTATGCACTAGGAGAAACCGAAGGCATCCTTATACGTGACACGACAGTTCGACCATCGTATACAACGGGGTCAATCAGGTACCTAATAGTAAGTTGACGCCTGGACGGTGACTTGCGTGTGAAGCCGATTATGGTGAGGGTAGACTTGTGTTGCAAAAACCGCACTCTTTCGCCCTCTCCAACCCAGGTCCAGTGTCATGGTCAACGCAAAAAGACCAAAGGCGGGAGGGGGTTCAGGTAGCTGGCGCGGCCGGAGCCGCCCTTGAGCGTGCCGCCACAGCTGGCTCGAAGCCCAAAACATTTTAATGCCATTAAGGCTACGTTAAAAGGAGCAATTGCAGCCTGACTTATAGTCCGCCAATTAGCCACTACATACTAGCACACTGTGGACTGACCGCGTTTTCCAAGTCATCCCGCCAGTGGGCAACCTTCCAAGCCACGGCTTTTAGTTTGTCGTGATAGCTAGACCAATTGGCAGTCCACCGAACTACGCAACCGCAGTGTTGAACTCATGAGCACCCGACACAAGCCTGAGGTAACTTTTAGCAAAATTAATCGAAGGAAACATCTCCAAACATCCCGCCTAAAGTTTAGAATTTACATGTACCTACGAGGCAATCATGAAGATCCTGATAATTTACGCACTCAAAGATTGATTTATAACCTATTGTTCCAGATTTCCCTGATTGCAAAACACGGATTTCTTCATTCCCACTGACTTAATATCCTGATCACTCTGTGCTTCTCTACATCTTTTAGACATCATCTTAATGAACAACCGTATTAAATACTTTGATTTGAGGTCATTATTTCCATCAGATTTGGTGAAGGAGGTTATAGTGTGTGTGGTCGAGTCGCGACCTTGTCATGAGAGCCGAGAGTGAGACAGAACTAACGTCCAAAAGTACCCGCAACTCATTGCGAGTAAGTTTTTGAATCCACATGACATTTTGAAGGAGGTAAGGGCTTTTGTATGCCGTAAATATTCGATAAGTATGATACCCACGCAAAAAGCCTCCATGTGATACAATATGTGCCTCAAATAGTAAATATGATGAAATAAATACCATGCATAACAAGGTAAAATAAAAGGTTCATCGTAAACTGGAATAGCATAACACCAATTCGCATAATTTTTTTGGTGATCGGAAATCTCCGATTTCCCCCCCTCGCTCTCAGAATATCAGTTTCGTTCATTTTTTGGATAACACCTTTGAAGAAGGTGCCTGCAAATCCAAATAATATAAGGACTGGATTAGTTTGCAATTGCAGAGCCTTCACTTAAAGCTGACGAGAACGAGCGATCCTATTAATCCGTTGGTAGTTTCACCGCATAATCACCCAGTCTGTCCGTAACAACCATCTAGATATGTGTGTGCTACTGCATGCGTTGGCGTATTTGCCTCCCAAACGGGAAGAGAGAGTGCGGAAGCTGTAGCGCAAGTCTACTATCACTTAAAACTGATCCACTCGCAGGTCACCACCTCTGCACCATCCTACTGTGGAGCACACGGTGGGCCTCGTCAGAATTGACGGTCAAACTGTGAAACAGGTGTGTGGGAGTGGGTGTCTGAGTGTTTCTGAGTGAATCAATTGTCCTCACTACCCACGCACATTGACTTAACGCATGAATCTATCAGCTAACAGTGACATCCGGGACAACCTTCGGTAAACACCGCCAATTATATCGAACAAGTACTCTTTTCCTGACAAACACCTACCTCACACAAATCATGACCACTAAGAACACCGTTGACATATGCGGGAAGTGTGTTCCTAAGTTCCTTCTTAGTGTGGCTTCTGTGCTGCGTGTGTTATCCAAGTCTGAGACTATCACGGTGCGCTAAGCCGAGTGGTTTGGAAGTTTAAGTTTATTAAGTTTATTAAGGGAAAGATAGGCAAACGCCTTTGAACTCCCTCTTGGTTACAGTATGGCTAAAAAGCCACTGGTACATCATGAAAATGTAAAAAAAGTTGGTTTACATAATAGCGTGCGGAAAATATGCAGCTGTTGGCTCATCGAAGAGAGTAAACATAAATGTGTACTCGCATCTTACGAGTAGCATGAGTACATGCTATTGTTGGTGACAAGATTCTCGTGAGTGAGGCATATGCGACGAGTTTGAGATAATACAAATGCTATAAAAATGGTACTGTAATATAAAAAGTAGTATTGTAATATAAGAGTGTGATTCAACTGGGACGTGACTAAGACGATCTGGGGATATTATAGTGGGCACTGCTATACTGGTCCAGGTTTTTCTGAAAAAGCTCAACGGAAGTAGCCATAACAACATCCAGAGGCAGAGCATTCCAAGCGTCGACCGTTCTCTTGGAGAAGAAGAACTTTCGTGTATCCAGTCTGGCCCCAGTTACACGTAGTTTGAGTGGATGCCCTCTCAAGTTCGTGGTTGTTGCTAACTGGAAGAAGTCTCCAGGTGCAAGGCAGCAGTCCTGACCGCACATGATACGGAATGTTTGTATCAGGTCACCTCGTAGCTGCCTGTAACTCAAGGGAAAGAGATCAAGGTTAGCTAATCGGGTTTCATAGGGTAATGAGCCCTGTCCAGTCACAAGTTTGGTTGCATGCCTTTGAACCTTTTCGAGGATATTGAGATCTTTCGCGGTCCAAGGTCACCAAGCTTGGATAGCGAACTCCAATTTCAGCCGCACAAAAGTTCGAAAGACTTTGGCAAAGCAGTCTTCATCAAAGGCAGAGAAAGCCCGCTTGACAAGGTACAGGGCTGACATCGCAGACTTGGCTACCTTTGAACAATGCAGCAAGGGTTTAAGGGAGCTCGAGATCCACACTCCCAAATCCTTCTGTGCGTCTACTTCTTGCAATGGTATACCATTCAGGTAGTTATCCATGAGGTTCGGAGTGCTAGTTCTACCGACTCGTAGAATAGTGCATTTTTTCTCATTGAACGGCAAAAGTCAGTCCTTTGACCATTGTTGAAGTCGGTTTAGGTTTTCCTGCAAATGCTTTACGTCAGCTGCAATCTGATGATCCTCCATAGCTTAATATCATCCGCAAACATGGCGACATCACAATCCAATTTATTGATGCAGTCGTTGACGTACTAAATGAACAGAGTAGGGCCAAGAACGGAGCCCTGGGGAACTCCACTTTCAACCGCAACCTCCGCCGACTGCTGGTTACCGACATGGATGGTTTGAGAGCGGCCAAATAAGAAGCTTTTGATCCATCTGAGGATATTACCCCTAATGCCTGTTTGGTTGAGTTTGTGAAGGAGTCGCTGGTGAGGGACACTATCAAAGGCCTTCTTAAAGTCAATGTAGACTACGTGCAGCGCATTTCCTTCATCAACTGCTCGCGTCCAATGTTTCAAACAATAGAGCAAGTTCGTTACTCAAGACCTGCCACTTCGAAATCCATGCTGCGCATCAGATAATAATTTATGCTGCTCTAAGAAGCGCATTAGCTCTCGCTTTATTATTTTTTCCATGAGTTTGCAGCAGATCGAGGTGAGGCTAATTGGCCTGTAATTATTTGCGGAGACCTTGCTTCCACCTTTATATAGTTGTGTGATTCGTGCAGATTTCCAATCAGCAGGTAACGTGCCGGCTTCGAACGAGGTTTGGAAAAGCATTGACAACGGTTTGGCCAGTTCCGCAGCGAGTTCCTTTAGTAATTTTGGCGGTATATCATCTGGGCCCGGTGATTTAGACTCATTCAGAGCCAACAGCTCTTTATGAGCATTTGCTTCGTCGAAAGATACAGCCTCTATTGTTGGACCCTCATCTAAGTCGTATTCGGGAGGATTAAATGCGCTTTCACTCGTAAAGATAGATTTAAAGAATACTGAAAGGTGCTCCGCTTTTGCTCCATCCTCACTAATCTCTAGGTTTTCGCTAGCCCTTAGTGAGGGAACTGGGTCCTTGTTACGCGTGCTCCTTCTAATGTAATTGTAGAATAACTTCGGATTTTCTTCTGCACGTTTTAACAGGTCTTTTTCAAAATCTTGTCGTGTCCTGAGGATAAGCCGTTTAACTTTGTTCCTTTGTGCCGTGTATGCGTTTATGAACGCAGGAGTCTCATCAGCGAGTGATTTCTTCCACAACCTCCGCTTTTTATTCACTTCTTTTTCAACGTTTGAGTCAGCCACTGGGGTCTTTTATCCAGTCTCTTACGTGAAATCGGGCAGTGGTTTCTGAGGAGAGTATGCAATAACTCACTGAACCATTCCCAATCCTCTGTCACATTGCCGGAAAGCTGGTTCCCAGTTGATGTTGTTGAGTCGAGTCTTCATTTGATCAAAGTCACCACGCCAACTGGCGATGGAATTCACAGCTCACAATCAGCCCAATTGGTTTTTAGTTGGAATGGCCGACTGGTGGTCTGGGAATCAGGCTGCATTGACTCAATCTTAACTTGACCTCGGGCACTCTCACACGTTTGATGTGCGCCGTTCGCTCTTTCTGCGTTAAGTCCTGGTGCTTGCGTTTGGGGGTTCCAGGTCGTGTTTGTGGCAAACACAGATGAGGTCAGTGGGTATGTCAACCACAGTGCTCATTCCCTACACCAGTCAACCGACCTGTGCTAGTCCGTTCCCCCGTGCGCTTCTCTTGGTCCAGGCAGTCGGCTCACATGATGGCCGGCGCAGATACTGACTCACACCGTCCGTCTTACACTCCCGCTGGGACTACCCGAGTCTTGGCACCATCCTCGCGAGTGCTCTAAACCAATCAACGTGCGTTATTTCGCTGATTGGCTGCAGGCAACAAATGACGCACTGGGTTCAAGTGGTTTCAACAGCGGACAAACAACCACAACAGCAACTGGCCTGAGGAGACTGCTAGCTGCAGCTGTGTGTAGAGCCCCTTGTAAGCTCTTTGCTTCAGTAAAAGCTTGTCCTACCTAATCCGTCTTCCCTGACTTCTGATTTGGGAAACCTTCGTGTTGTCGACCTTACGACTTCGACAATGGTGACTCCGACTAAACGCCACTTCTTCCAACTCAGCGATATAGTCAGGTGTTGCCAATGAACCGCTTTTCACCTGCGTCTGCTCCTGATTCTCCTAACGCCACACAGCTCACTCAAATGGCCGAATGGCTGAGGAAGAAGCCTGATATTACCAAGCCACAAACAACCGCACTCTTAACTTCGCCAATTCCTTTTGCGCCTCCCCTTTCGCATCTGAAGGCAGAGCTCGAGCAGCTTGCTGAACAGGTAGCTTCTCTACAAGAGCCAACAGCCTCTACATCCCGGATCCAACCTATTTTAACTGCCAGGCCTGTCCAGTCATTATCGTCTCGTCCCACTTCAGCCGCCACCTGCTGGTATCACATTACCTTCGGTGCCAAAGCCCGTCGCTGCATCTCTCCCTACTCTTTCGTCTCCCAGCAAAGCAAACGAGTAAAACGGGTCAGCCCGAAGGTCAATGCAACCAATATGAATAAAGTCTCCAGTCGTGACCGTACCTTCTACGTCTGCGACTGCAACAGTGACAGACGTTTCCTGGTTGGTAATGGCGCTCAACTGTGTGTCATCCCTTCCACAACAGCCGACCAACGGTGCCCCAACTCTGGCCTCTTCCCTCAGGCTGTCAAAACCTCAACAATTACCACCTTCGTTACCCGCTCCCTCTCCCTGGAAATCCGTCTCCGGCGTGTCTTCGCTTGGGTCTTTGTCGTTGCTGACATCCCCTGTGCAATCCTCAGTGCAGATTTAATCACTGCTTTCGATCTTATGGTCGACTGCCGCCACTCCCGTTTACACGACCAAACCACCAAGTTGGCCGTCCGCGGTACCCATTCTTCTGAGTTGTCCCGCCAACTCACCGTTCCGAACCCTGAACCTGATAGTCCATTTCGGCAGCTCCTAGGCAAACACCCTGGACTCACCCGTCCCAACTTCAGCATCTCTACCTCACCGCCCGACATTGTTCACCACATTCGAACGACTGGCCCTCCTGTGTTTTCTCGGTCTCGCCATCTTGCACCTGCCCGACTGTCGGTCGCCAAGGCCGAGTTCGAACACATGCTTTAAATTGGCATCATCCGTCAATCAGCAAGCCCATGGGCCTCACTTCTCCACAGGCCTCTAAAGGCCGCCACTGGTGACTGGCGCCCCTGTGGTGACTATATGGCATTGAACAGTATCAACACCCCTGACCGTTACAATGTTCCACATCTTCAGGACTTTGCAAGTGCTCTTTATGACAAATCTATGTTTTCGAAGATCGACTTGGTTCCAGCGATTCACCAAATCCCTATAGCCCCACAGGATGTTTCAAAGACGGCCGTTACCACACCATTTGGCCTATTTGAGTTTCTACATATGTCATTTTGACTCCGCAATGCCGCCCAAACTTTCCAGAGATTCGTAGATAGAGTGCTTAATGGCTTACCCTTTGTCTACGCCTATATTGACGACCTCTTAGTGGCCAAATCCACCGCCGAGGAACATATTGAACATCTCACAACGGTATTTGACCGCCTTTAACGCTTTGGTGTTGTCCAAAACCCATCCAAGTGTGTCTACTCTAGAGTTTCTTGGACACCTGGTCAACAGCAACGGTATTCATACTCTGCCTTTGAAGGTTACGACTATCCGTAAGTTCCCAGCTCCATTCTCAAAACGTCAGCTGCAGCGATTTCTGGGCATGGTCAATTTGTACCGTCGGTTCCTTCTAGCTGTGCGGACACAATTCTGCCACTCCCGAATCTCCCCTCTGGTCCTAAACGTTCGTTTGAGCTCACTGTAGACGTCCTCGTTGCTCTTGAGAAGGTGAAGGCTGCTCTGGCCGAGGCCACTCCCCTGACGTATTCAGCCTCCCCGATGCTCCCCTCGCCCTCATGTTTATGCTTCCAACTTTTGCAGTCGGTTCAGTTTTTCAGCAATACCTTGCAGGTCAAACCCAACCCATAACTTTCTTCTCCCAAAAGTTAACATCTACCGAATCGCGCTACAGCATGTTTGGACAGGAGCTGTTTGCTGTCTTTCTTGCCGTAAAACACTTCCGGTACTTTGTTGAGGGCAAGGACTTCGCAGTCCTCACGGATCATGAGTCCTTTACCTTCATTCTGAAGTCAAATTTTGTTAAAATCAAACCCCCAACAGCTTCGCCAGACTGAAATATATCTCTCAGTTCACCTCAGACATCCACCACATCGACGGAGCACGCAATAAGGCGGCTAACGCTCTGTCCAGGCCCTCCATCGTTCGGCTAAAGCTTTCCCCTTGGGATCTACCTCACTAAGATGCCCGTTGAACAACGCCGTGTTGGTTCGCCTTGTGACGAGGATGTTTTTGGACTCCAAATCCAGGAGCTACCACCGACTACTAGTAACGGCACCATTCTATGCAACGTCTCCACTCCATCCCATCGTCCATTTGTGCCACCATCTCTTCGCCGCAAACTTTTCTCCTCCCTGCACAACCTATCTCACCCTAAGAGTCAAGCTACCGTCAAGCTGGTTTCAGACCGCTTCGTCTGGCCTGGGATGCACAAGGACTTGAAAGCTTACACACGAGCTTGTCCCGCCTGTCAACGGAACAAAATCCAGCGGCACAAGGCCCCCATCGGCATTTTCCCCGGCCCTAGTGTAAGATTCAGTTATGTTCACCTGGAAATTGTAGGCCCCCTGCCTCTGTCTGATGGTTGTTCTTATCTCCTCACTTCTGTGGATCGATTTACCCGGTGGCCGGAATCCATCCCTCTACCTGATGTCGCTGGTTCAACGGTGGTTCAAGCGTTTCTCAGTCATTGGATTGCCATCTTCAGTGCCCCCTCCACTATCACGACTGATCGCGGTGTCCAGTTCGAATCTAAACTCCTCTCCTTCTTAGGTTGAACTCACATTCGCACGACAGCCTATCACCCGGCGGCCAACGGGATGGTCGAGTATCCACCGCCAGCTGAAGGCCTCCATACGCGCCGCGGACGATCTGGAGAACTGTACGGACCATCTCCCGCTTGTCCTGTTTGCCATCCGCTCCGCTCTCAAATCGAACATTGATTGCTCCACTGCTGAAATCTTTTTCGGCCCCACCGTCCAACTTCCTAGAGAGATGATCTCGCCATGTCCTCATGGTGTGGCTGAGGATCCTACCAACCTCCTGCACCGCCTCCAGAAGTTTATGCGGACGATTTCCCCGGTTCCGTCCAGGTCATCAGTCTCCGAGTTTATATCGAGAAAGACCTGGCAACCTGCTCTCACATCTCTCTGCAATGTGATTGAGTACGCCGGCCTTTGGAATCCCCCTACGATGGCCCATTTTGGGTTGTCTCTAGAAGGGCGAAGACCTTCCGCATTCAACGCGAAATGCGCGGAGGTCGTGAACGTGGACCGTCCTAAGCTGCTGTCCTGGACGTGCCCTGTGTTTCCCTACACTCTGGTCCTCCACCTCCCCAACCCTCTTTCCCTTTGTACCGCACACTCCCTCTTCCTCTAAGTCTCCATCCTCCAACTGCAACTTCCTCCTCATCAACCTCCAGCCCATAAACTGCAAGCCATACACTATTCTCCTGAGCCCCCTGTATATACCACCAGCAGAAGACGCGATGTTCATTTTCCTGACCATTTTGTTACTCATGTTTTTTTAGTCATGAACCATGCCTTCAGCGTCGCTACACGCCACCTTCCGTCTATCCGAGGGGTACTGTGACCGTCCGTTCCCACGTGCGCCACTTAGTCCATCGCTCTTGGTCGAGGCAGTCGGCTCACACGATGGCCCGCACGACGATGGCTCACGACGATGTCTCCCACTGTCCGTCTTAAACTCCTGTTGGGGCTACCCGAGTCTTGGCACCATCCTCACGAGTGCTCGAAACCAATCAACGTGCATAATTTCGCTGATTGGCTGCAGGCAAAAAATGACGCATTGGGGTCAAGTGGTTTTGTAAAGATGGAATCAAAGTTTCTCAATTTTATCTATTAGCTAAGATTACTAGCAGATTACTAGCGCCAGGAATGAACGCTCCCATTGGCTAGCATGCACAAGTTTTCATGTCATTTCTCTAGTCCTATTGGCTTGTGTCACATTTAACCGTTAATGCTATTGGTCCCTGGAAAAGTCGGGAAGTCTATATTTTCAATACCTGTAAAAACGTAACTACCAATCAAGCCCGGAAGTCTATAAAAACTGTATTGATAATCCTATTGGCTCTTTTTGATCTACAATGTATGATTTACGCCTACCCATTGGTCTATTCTATGTAAACCTATCTAATCGTCTGGAGAACATGACATAAATACCGAGGAGAACTGAGGCTCATCACTTTGGACCGGAGACTGCTCTCAGACGCTTCTCCAGCCATCGCCTTTCCTTCTCCTACGGACCTCCCGAAGATCTCCCCAGGACAGCCAATCCTCACCAAAGGATCCTTGCAGAACCAAGCCCCCAATAGAATACCAACTCCCGTTTCAAATAATCCCTAAACTGTTTCACCTTGCCAATTGTCTTGTTCTTACTTGGGCGTCCTTAATTTGGATTCGTCGCGCATCTTATACGGGTCCATTACAGTTTCAACAGCGGACAGACACAACCACAAAAGCAACTGGACTGAGGAGACTGCTAGCTGCAGCTGCGTGTAGAGCCCCTTGTAAGCTATTTGCTTCAGAAAAAGCTTGTCCTACTTAATCCGTCTTCCCTGACTTCTGATTTGGGAAACCTTCGTGTTGTCAACCTTACGACTTCAACAGACCCACTCTGGCAGTGGCTGGAGCCCTGGAATGGGAAGCGAGGGTGATGTCGACGGCTCAACGCATTTTCCTCATTATAAACACTACGACGCATATGAACCTACCACGGTGCACTAAACACCGTAGCTTAGAAGGTTAACAGATGACAGGACACTTCGAACCGCGCCGTCAGTCCTAGCCCACCAACGCCGTGAATTCCGACCCAGGCGTGGAGAGCCGCTTAGGAGGAGGGGTAGGGGTTATTTCCGACTGAGCTGACCACCTGCGTCCTCCGGTCTGCTCGACTTGCTGATTACACCTGGCGAAGTTTGTGGACGAGGGTGAGGACAGAGTGCGATGATGCTTCGCAAGTCGCCTTAACTGCCTCATCCTGCTGCAGGACACACAATGGACCTTTGCGGATATGACAGTCGAAATTTCCTGTAGTTGTTTATGCGCAGAGGTGAGTGCGTGGATGGACCCATTACACAGGCTGTGTGTGCCAGTCTGTCACCGTATTCATCCATTTTTTGTTTTGTCAAAACTCTTGTTAAGTGTTTTTTTGTGGACCAAGGAATGCGATAGTACGCTTAGGTGTGGATTTTACCGTGTCAGCTACATAACTCAAACCCAGCATCCAGTCTTCCAGACTTTGTCGTGACACTGAGCACGGTTGGGTGAGGGATTTGAGCATGTGATATTGCAAGAAACTCGGTCATATCGAACGAGTGTGTTTCTCCAAAAGACGGAGGAACACTAACATAAATGCCACCTACCCGAATTCAGCTGGGGATGGTGAGGCGATACACCAATTTTTTCTAGCCGACGTGCCGCAACAATCGTCCAACGTCATCGCACTTCCGGTGGATCATCGTCCCATGAAGTTTGAAATTGATAATGGCGCAGCTGTTAATCTCAACAACGAGGCGTCTCTTCCGAAACTCTCCCGTCTCCATCCGACTCGTGGAACTTTTCGTAGTGACACTGCACAGAACGTAGAAGCTCGAGGGGTCTTAATGGCCGAAGTTAAGCATGATGGAGAAATTCATTATTTGCCAGTTCGTGCGGTCAGAGGAAGTCAACAACCAAATCTCCTCGAACGGAACTGGATAAAATGCGTGCCTTCTCTGCTATCCTCTAAATATCGGATTGGTGTTAATCTGGCTCTAGCTCCCCTGTGAGAAATCATAAGGAAGTGTTTCATGAAGATTCTGTTACCCATTACACAGGTCTATCTGTGAAATTCCAATTTCATTCAGAATTCGAACCCTCGTTCTTCAAAGTTTGTTCCGTATCCTATGCAGTCGCACCGAAGGGTGAAGAAGAACTGGATCACCTACAGGAAGCGGACATTATTGAGCCTTGTGTAATATTCGGAATGGGCGGCCCCAATAGGCCTTGTTCTTAAACCTGATGGTGTCATGCCCATCTATGGCGACTACAGGCTGACGGTCAACTCAGCAACGCAACTGAATCCTTATCCTCTCCCACGGATCAAAGACCTGTACGTATCTCTCTTGGATGGCAAACAATTCAAAACGTTGAACCTGAAGCATGCTTACAAACAATTCGTTCTAGTTACTGCATCCCGAGACACCACAATCATCAATACGCACAGTGGTTTATTTCGATACAAACGACTCCCATTTAGAGTAAGTTCTGCTCCTGGTTTATTTCAATGCTTGATTGATAGTTTCATAAAGGACATACCTTACTTTTACACATATCCTGATGGTATATTAGTAACTGGCTCATCTGAACGTAGTTACCTAGAGACCCTAAACGTAGTGCTAGCACGTTTACAAGACGTAGGTTTCAAACTCAGGAAAGATAAGCGTACTGTCCTTGCAGACTCGGTGGAATGCTTCGGCTTTACTGTGGATAAAACTGGCCTCAACTTACTCGAACATAAGCTCAAAACCTACAAGACGGCTCCGTGCCCCAACAATATTAGTCTATTGCGTTCATTGCTTGGGTTCTTTGCCCAATTATTCGATTAATCAATCAAATCGGCTACAATTCACAAGCCACTTTATCTAATACGTGAAAAAATCTTTACTGGAAGCGATCGGAGGTGGGACAAAGTACTTTGAACAGGTGAAGGCGGCCCTTACCTCTTCTTCTATCTTGATTTATTGTTACCCCAAAAAGCCTATCATAATCAAATGCAATGCGTCCCCGTACGGCGTATGTTCGGTTCTCATGCACCGAATGCCTTCTGGGGCCCAGTTCCGATTGCCTTTGCAACACGCACTAGTTGCCAGGTGGAAAAAATATATTCACAGCTCGATAAAGAGGCCTTAGTTATAATGGTTGGCCTACCTGGGACCGCAAATTTCATAATTTGAGTGATCTGAACTGCAGCCATGACACAGATCAAGAACAGTTAACTGGAGAAACAAATGAAATGACATGCAAGATTTCAAATTCATATTAGAAAGGAACTATTCTATATTAGAGCCATCGTTGGCAATGGATGATGATGATGATGATGATGATGATGATGATGATGATGATGATGATGATGATGATGATGATGATGATGATAGTTGTGGTGATGATGATGATGATGATGATGATGATGATGATGATGATGATGATGATGATGATGATGATGATGATGATGATGATGATGATGATGATGATGATGATGATGATGATGATGATGATGATGATGAGATTGATGATGATGATGATGATGATGATGATAGTTTTGATGATGATGATGATGGTGATGATGATGATGATGATGATGATGATGATGATGATGATGATGATGATGATGATGGTATGATGATGATGATGATGATGATGATGATGATGATGATGATGATGATGATAATGATGAGGATGCTGTTATTGATGATGATGATGATGATGATGATGGTGATGATGATGATGATGATGATGATGATGATGATGATGATGATGATGATGATGATGATGATGATGATGATGATGATGATGATGATGATGATGATGATGATGATGATGATGGATGATGATGATGATGATGATGATGATGATGATATGATGATGATGATGATGATGATGATGATGATGATGATGATGATGATGATGATGATGATGATGATGATGATGATGATGATGTGATGATGAGGATGATGATGATGATGATGATGATGATGATGATGATGATGATGATGATGATGATGATGATGATGATGATGATGATGATGATGATGATGATGATGATGATGATGATGATGATGATGATGATGATGATGATGATGATGATGATGATGATGCCGAGGATGACGATGAAGTTTTTCGAAAAATATACTTCATTTTCCAGTTCCAAACCCACGGCTCTCCAATGGCAAGAGATAACCAAGACGGTAGATGTTGCACAAGCCTAATGTCCATAGAAACTAAGTCACTCGTTATTCAGAGTCTGTGCGTCCAAATCGACGGCCGAATAGATAGAGGGCTTTCCCCTAGACGTCAGACGGTCACTTACACAAGAGCTTTAAAGCACTGAGCTTTTGGTTGACATTTTTCATCGGAATATTGGATTGCAACAATTTTAGCAGAAAAGGCTCAAATCCAACTGGCCAAACGTCCTTTATTTCATATTATCTGATGCCAACGAACAGTAACCTCAGGTTAACTGACAATATATTTCCAATTACCATAGTCACATAATTTTAAAAACCGAAAAATCACATGCTCGGTGCTACTGCGTCGTGAACTTGCTGTGATGTCGCACAGACTTTCCTGATGATTCGGTAGATAGGCTAAACTTTAGCCGCTAAAGCAATGCGCTGGCCAACGGAACAGCAAATGATAATGGGCATAATAATGAGTATGCAAGCATATTTAAAAACATGAAAGCTGTTGGGGTGCATAGTAGCAGAAGGCTGGCTATCTTTCTATCCAAAATTGCTTTTGATGCTCGGCCTGCTTTCTTTTCTTTTTGGTCCCGTGTAAATCGATAACCCGCGTTTATGGTTCCAATGAAATCGTGAGAAGAGTTTCCCTTAACTCTAAATTATGTAAATACATCAGTGATGCACCCCTATTTCAATGCCGGTGAGGACAGGGAAACTTGCGCATGCGTAGGTCGTTTTAATGCAGATCGTTCGAGTCTGCAATAAGTAACCATGCGTGTGTGGGTGGTCATCATCTGTTTATCCTAGCACACTCATCGGCCATCAAAAATGTGTAAAGGCCAGCGTGTATCGCAGTCAGTTTTAGGCCCTAGACGAATTAGCATGTCTGTAAGTTGTTCAATATTGCGGCAACATCAACAGTGGCTCACGCCTCTCCTCTTCGTCTTCTTCATCATTCTTCTAAGAGCTCCCATCTCGCAAGCAATGGCAGTAGTGACTAAGAGGATTCGGTTAGATCGCCAAGATGAAGCACCACTCCAGGAAACCAAGGAACAGGATGCGGAGGTTATGTACTTGAAAGATGATCCTGAGGAGGAGGATGTGGAAAAACCACTAGCACCAGCTAACTGGCGGAAAAGATTTCTCAAGCGGGTCAAGCGCGTTTTGCGACGTGGATGCAGAGTTGGCATATGCCAAACTCTCGTCATTCCTATAGCCGTTATAGGACGCTTATGGCCCAGAGTGTGAATATTTCCTTTTTATCGCTTGAGAAGACATCTTTTTTGAATACAGTTATTTTTTATTCACGCCATTAGCTTTCCCTGTTTTTCAGAATACCGTATGCAGTGTTCAGCCAGTAGTCTCTTCCGCTGCAACATGAATATTTACAGTTTGGTCAGGTAAATGTTCTCAGTCTGACTGCAACAGGTTTACCTGAAATTGCAGTTGCAAGTAATTTCAACTGACGGTGACGGGTTCGAGTTCGAATCCGAAAATTCTTCCTTTTAGTGCGGCACATTGGGGGATGCATGTTAAATGCGATCAGTTTCTGTCTCGCCAATGTCACATTTGAGCACTACAAAGCTCTGTCGGTGTACAAGACGTCCGAGGCTATGGAGTTCAACCACATTTTGTACTTTTACAATAGTTTTTGACCATGAGATAAACATATACTCTCATTTCATAAGCCAGTAATTCTCACGTCATGTTCTATCCACGCGCGAAGATGATACCACATTCTAGGATCAACGATATGCTTGAGTTTTGTGGACCACACAACCACCCCCTATTTTGGATTTCAACTATATAAGAATACTCATCATTGGCAACCGCGACCCGGCGACAGCGTGCTGGACTCCGACCAAGAGGGATGGTTACAGCAGTCTCGCAAATCGTTCGCCTTGGATTTCTTTGAATACTGTGGAAATTTCCTATTAATGAGACAACTCATCACTATGAATGTCGATGTTGTGAACCCGGATTGGTATCATTTAGTTAGGGATGGGTAGCATTAAGCCAAGACAGTTCCATTTACGCTCCTTTAAACATTCAGGTTCACAACTGGTCGAAAGACTTAGGTATACGTTGCACTAGTTGACTGGAATCTAACGAATCGGTGGCGACGGAGGTGGTTGTAATGGTGCAGGCGGCATCGCAGACAGTCCCCATGAAATATATGTGCACAAAACTGTAAGCACATCTTCAACTAGTTCACTAGAATTTAAAGTATATGGATGATGATTTGGATGATGGTATTGACGATGGTGATGGTGGTGGTGGATGTGGTGGTGGTGGTGGTGGTTGGGGTGGTGTTGGTAGCGGTGGTGATTGTGGTGGATGTGATGGTGGCTGTGATGGTGTTTTTGGTGATGATCATGTTGGTTTTTGTGGTCTTGGTGGTGGTGGTGGTGTTGGTTGTGGCGGTGGCGACGATGGTGGATGTGGCGATGGTGGTGGATGTGGTGTTGGCGGTGATAGTGGTGGTGCTGGTGGCGGTGCTGGTGCTGGTGCTGGTAGTGGTGCTGGTATTGGTGATGGTGGTGGTATTGGTGCAGGCGTTGCCACCGACAGTCTCTATGAAATATAAGTGTCCAGAACTGCTGCATTTTTTAAGCATAGCTTTAGCCCTCAAGCTCTCGCAACTCCCCGACGCACGTGGTCAGAAATGTTACCGTCGGCGGTAGAATCTCGGTTCTGCCCAGGACTGAGTGCCATGGTACAATGACTCCACTTCCGCCTAATACTGCCTTTAGGGCACTCGAAATTATATGACATCGGTTTCACCACATTTGCGTGAAATCCGTTGCCTTTAGGTCGTGTGCAATATGCATGATGGGCAATTTGAACTTATTAGCTACTGCGCCCAACGCTTATCGCTGGTCATCCTGCTCATGCCTTACCATCAGAAGGCCATGGTAAGTGTGGTTACTGCTGGTCAGTTTGTGTTTTTATGAAACGTGCGCCGGAAAAATACACGTAAGGGATATGAAACGGTAGAATTTAACGTTAAATTATGGTTGCCAAGGATCCTTTTGAATGCTTCAACACTTTTTCACAATAAAATGTAAACAGAAGATAAATGGAACGTTCCACGTTTCGATGAGACTGTTCGAGCGGACGAACTTCCGCATATTTACCCGCAAATCACCCAACTCTCCGTTTGAAGGATGCCGCATAGGTTTGTTCTGGTAAATATCTCAAAGAGATTTTCGCAATTAAGACAGCAGTCCAGGTCTCCAACCATGCGAAACGTCAATACAGGGTCCTCTCCAATTGACATGAGACCCAAGAAGAAAAGATTCAGAATCAAAATTCGTTACCATGACGCAAAGAACCTAGTTCTTACACCAACTTAGCTGCTCTTTCTTGAGCCTTTTTGAGATTATTGTTGCTTGTCATACCCCACGATTTTCATGCCTAGACAACTTATTCCAGTTTTAGCAGCACGACTGTTCTGTATACGTCAGCGGGGCTCTCGTTCCGAAGCTTGCGAAGGCATACGTGATGGGATTCGGCGCAGACATTGCGGAACTGGTGACTTTTAATAGTGTACCTAAAAATTGTGGGTGTTGTGATTCATACGCCTATGAACTTTTGCACTTCTAATTCTTGGGGCAACATTAAATTAGGTAGTATGTTGAGCTTTCCTGAGCTCGAAGTGTGCCCAGGCAAAAGAGGTGACAAGTGACACTTCCTTGACCAAATTCTGAGGTGGCATTTGAGAAAGGCGCGTACAAATTTTTGTCATGGGCCGATTTGGATGTCAGCAAATTAACCTTGACTAATATAACCAAGAAATGTTAAGTCTGCCCTATAACGTGGAACCCCTCTGTGCACTAGCAACATAAGTCTTGCCGTGCCAGCCTCGTGACAATAAAGCGTGGATGGACACCGCCTCTTCAATTAGCACTTGTAGGACGATGGCTCGCTAAACATCAACGTTTATATTACTCACAGCTGTGTCGCTGGTATCCCGGTTGACGGGGTATCCAGATTTGCTTGAAAATATGGATGGTTTTGAAATAAGTGCATCTCTCTCTCTCTCTCTCTCTCTCTCTCTCTCTCTCTCTCTCTCTCTCTCTCTCTCTCAGTTTATGCTTGTGCGTAGGAAACCAGTCACCAACGAGTGCATTGTTGAAGCAGTGTTTGCAACATCTGGGTCGTTGCGGCATACGCGTGGATTTTAAATATCGAAGAAACTATGACTGGCATCATGCATGACCTTTTTATTGCGGAAATTTGGGATTCCTCACGAAGAACCGTGATATAAATATCCTTCCTTTTCTGAAAAACCAAGAAATGGGAAACCATTGAGTACATGAGGGAAGTGTTCTAAGTCTTTCTGCGCTACACCCATTCGTGCATACTAGCACCGCTGAAAAGATCTGTGGTAGCCCGTTTCTATGGTTTTATTTCCACACAACTTTTTATAGTTATTCCATTTTGACGCATTTCCTTAACTAGCATTTATTCATATTTTTAAGTTAATCTTCATAAACTGTTACGCGCTACACTCTAACTGGTGTGAGTTTCAATATAATTACCCAACATTTCACCTATTATCTTTTTTATTCAGTAGGCGGCCTTGTCAGCCAAGTCTTCTATATCGTAGCCGTCGGCTTGGCTTATGTCGATTAGCGTGCGATTGCATTATCGATCTTCGTTACTCGCTAATGCGGTGACACCGAACGAGAACGTGCGCTGCCTTTTTCACGCGTTTTCACTCGTCTACAAGAGCCAGCCAATCACTGTGCCGTGCCTTATTGGTCCTTCCCTGAGTGCACTTTCACTCATTTCCTCTCGCGGCCGCAGCAATGACGGACGACGCTTTCGGTATTTGCTGGACGAACGCACCCAAACTCTACTTCCTTCGCATCGAGCCAAGTGTCTACCCTGCGAACATTACCAAGAAAGTCACCTAATTGCATTGGCTTGTCCACGTTTTGCCTTTGCAAGTTCTGTCTCAGGTAAGATTAATCATATAGAGTACGCCGGCCGACCAACCCTGCATCCAGCTGAAGGCTGCACTCCTTAAAATGCATGTTGTGTTCGACCAACAACGGTACTACCAGTTCATTCGTAAGGAATGTTTTTGTGACCGAAAACTCACTGAGTTCCTTCAAAGGAACTCGCGATGAACTCGAGCTAGACGAGAAACTGTTCAAGTTGATGTTCCCGGAGCGCCTGTAGCACCTTCCGCCTTGTCGCCTTCCCCGCCCTGTACGAGGCCACGTGAGATACCTCTCAAGCTGCCGGACAGAAAGCACAGCTTTTGGGACAACTAACTCAATCATAAGCGCTCACAAAGTGCTATTTTTGCGATCAACTGATCGAGCGGCCAGGTACTCACTCTCACAAAGTTTTATTCACTCATGCCCACATCATGCTAGCAGACAGATGTGCGCGCAGGCCTAGGGCTTGCGGCATGTCGGGGCCCCTGACCACTTCTGACTTTCTGTACAAAATACACAACTCCTAATGGTCTTTCCCTTTGTCTTCCTATACGGAACACGGCGTGATAATTATAGGACCCGGAGTACGAAAAAATACTGCTTCGACCCCTACGTGCCTACCGAACGATGTTTAAACTATTTTGGCATCCGGCTCAGAGCGACTCTCGGTAACATTGCTAGCCGAGATGGCAGACAGGATGTTGGAGGTGCCGTTGTTCCAACCGCTCTCCACTTCCTCTTTTCCGACGGCAAATAAACAGCTTATGACACAGATAACGGCCCTGCCAGAATAGATAGATCCCCTCAAACTCCAGCTTGCACACCTCACCCCCCCATTGATCATACATTCCTCACTGTTCCCCTTTACGACCTTGAATCGCCGATATTTGTTGGTATCATAAGAACTTTGGCGCAAAGGCCCATCGATGTTCTTTCCCCTGGTTCCTTCAAATCCAAACGGAGAAACAAACCTACCAGAGAATAGAGGCGACCGCCTCCTCTGACTTCTCTGGCTTTGGTCGCACTTTCTATGCCAGCGAAACCTTGACTTCCAGAACTTTCCTCGTAGATACCTTAGCCCAAGTCAATGGAGTCCCTCCCACCCCAGCGGAGCGCCGCTGTCCTACCCCTAGTCTCTATCTCCAAGCTGTTAGATCTTCCCCCATTTGGTAACCTATCCCTCACCCTAAACTTGGCTTCCTTCGGTCCTTATCTTGGATTTTTGTGATTGCCGATGTCCTTCATGCGATCCTTGGCTCAGGCTTTCTATTCGATTTTGACCTGGTGGACTCTCGGCGTTCCAGGCTGCTTGATCGCAATACCGGTCTATATGTTCGCTGATTGCCTCCCTTTAAAAACTCCAGGCAATTTTACTGCCTTGGATACAGATTTTGCCTTTCCTTATCAGGAGCTTCTACTTTAACATCATCAACCACCATTTTCGCAGTGAAGAGGTTAAACATGGTGCTGTACACCACATCCATGCTTCAGGCCTTCTGCTTTCGTTCGTCCTAGAATACTGGCACTTACCTGTCTGTCGGTCGCAAAAACAGAATCTGAATATATGCTACAACTGGGTGTTATTCGCCTGTCCGTAAGCCCCTAGGTGTCCCCTCTATACATGGTGCCCAAGGCGATATCGGGCGACTGGTGACCCCGTAGCCCCTACCATGCCCTCAACAACGCCACAGTCTTCAATCTCTACCCAGTGCCTCATCTTCAGGATTTCGCCGGCGGTACCTTCCTCGGTAAAGCGGTTTTCTCGAAGATTGGCTTGGTGCGCGCTTTCCATCAGATTCCTGTCGCCCCTGAAAATATCCCCAAGACTGTCGTTACTACACCCTTCGACCTATTTGAATTCATCCGCATGTCTCTCGGCTGCCCAGACTTTTCAGAGGTTACTCGACCATGTCTTGCGTGGCCTGCCGTTTGTTTAAGCCTACATTGATGAACTCTCAGTGGCTAGTCGAAATGCTGAAGAGCACATGGAACATCTCGCCTTGGGGTTTGACTGCCTCGACAAGTATGGCGTTAGCATCAACCTCTCCAAGTATGTTTTTGGTGTGCCTTCGCTCAAATTTCTTATCCATCCTGTCGGCACCGACGGCTTTCGTTCTCTGCCCTCCAAGGTTGCTACGATTAGTGAGTTCTCTCGACCAACCTCCAAGCGTCAGTTGCAACGTGTCCTGGGCCTGTTCAACTTTCACTGCTGGTTCCTTTCGAACTGCGCCGACATCATGCTGTCGCTCACCAACATGTTTTCTGGTCCCAATGGTTCCCTCAATTTTACTGGTGAAGCAATGACTGCTTTTGAGAGAATAAAGACTTCCGTTACCGACGCCACCTTCTTCACGCATCACGCTCCCGAAGCTTAGATGCTCGTGTTGGTAGAGGCTTCGACCGTAGCCGTAGGTCCGGTCCTGCAACAACACCCGTTGGCTAGAATTGACAGTTGGCATTTTTCTCCAAAAAAGTTCACTGGCTAAAACATGCTAAACTACCTTTGGTCGTGAACCTCTCGCCATTTACCTGGCTGTGAAGCATTTCCGACATTTCCGTGTGAGTCGGGACTTAACCATTTTCAGGGATGACAATCCGCTGACCTTTGCTCTTCGCTCCCCGATCTTCAAGTAAAAGGTTGAAAGATAATGCAATTTTCTACCAAACGAGTGTGAGAAATAAAATATTATGCATGTTTACTATAAAATATATTTGTATTTATAAGGGATAAGTGATAAAATGCATACTACTTACTCGGTATTTGTTACAAAGTATTCCTTGTGTAGGCGGTCCGAAAGGAACTCGTTTAAAAGCTATCATCCTACTGCGATTGAAATATTTTGGGATTATTCTGCAAGCTTATCCATCTAAAAACCCTACTTAAGTTATTTGTACGAATCGAAAGCATATTTCATAATTTCCGTTGACATTTCATGAGATAGGTCATCTAGTGTATATGTAATACTTTTTTTCGAAATTTGAATTTTGAAGGGGTCTTGGAAGGTAAATCCTGTGATATTCGATGGATTGCTGTATTTTACAGTGATTGGATGCCCGATATTTAAGCTGCAATGGTACCTCCTAAAATCGTTAGATTGAATAGCCAAGAGCGTGGTAAAGTAGGGTGCTTCACACTCTGGCGTCCCCAAGGGGCAGACGGCGCTCATCGATCGCATTAAAAGATACATTCGTTTCCAGCCTAGAAGATCAAATTCGAGCTTCACAAACAGCCGAATAGCGGCTAGAAGCAGGGATAAAATTACATACTCAACAAGGACTAAGGAGACTGGAATGACCATTTATAGCCCATCATTTGTCATCAGCCAGTTATATGCAAACTCGGTTTCGCAACCTCTGCGACTCATGCTCACGATCTTTTGGTTAGAAGTCCAATGAGCTAACGATTTAGCGTTTACCGATTAAGTTATGCATTGCATAAGGGAATAGGACACAAGTCAGACAATCAAAAACCTCCAGATACATGTTGGTTGTGTAAAGAATTTAGGACCTTGATTGTTCCGACGCTGAACTCGTGTTTGGCGTCATCGTCCGTCCTCCTGGCGATATGATCTCACCAACTCCTGAAGATGCGATCAAGGATTCTACTAACCTCCTGCACTACCTCCGGAAATGCACGTGGACTCTGTCCTCGGTTTCACCCAGGTCATCAGTCTCTGAGTCTTATCTCGAGAAAGACTTGGTGACCTGCTCCCGCATCGATCTCCGATGTGATCGAGTTCGTTGGTCATTTAAACCCCTTTGGCAGCCAATTCCGGGCTGTCTCTCGAGGACGAAGAACTTCTGCACCTAACGTGGGACTCGAAAGGAGGTCGTGAGTGTGGACCGCCTCAAAACTGCTCTACCGGACACCAACGGACGAGCCCTGTGGTACACAACAACCTGCTACTTCACCTCCTCGATCCTCCATCTCACCTTCCCGTATATTCCCTCTTCCCCCATGTTTGCTACCTCGAACTGTCACCTCAACCAACCCCACACCCCAGTCACAAGGCTACTCACACTTTTACTAAGCAAACTGCATATATCACTCGCAGATGTACAGGTACACAAGCAAGAAGGTCCCGAAGGCGTAAGTACTGTGCGATAGAAAGGTAGATCGCCCTTTACGACGCAACAGCTCTCTTTCTTTTCATATGATGGCATATTCATTTTATTCATAGTGGTCTACACATTCGCTGGCCACCGCATTGACCCTGCCTTTTTTCCGAGCTGCATGTGCGAGGTCACAGCAATTTCAGGAGCCTCTTGCTCAAATTTTATACTGCCCGTTTCCATGGTCGTGTGATGGCGGGTATAAACGTCATGATTTTATGACGCTTGCATGTGAAGCTGTGTTAGAATTGATTGCATCCGTATACCTAACTCTCATAATCTTAATAGGGATGCATTAACTTCTATCTGATTGACCGTGTGAATGCAATAAGTTTCAAATATGTTCATAGGAAAAACAGCCGTTGTGTCATCTAGAAGTAAAGGCAGCTCCAAGGTCAGGCTAACTTTCTATCCCACAGTACGTAAGACTTCGGGACCTTCTTGTTTCTGTACCTGGTGCACGTTAATTTTCGGGATATCTCCTTCGAAAACAGAACCTTTGTTTATGGTTTAAATGAGGTCGTTGGATGAATGGTCTAACTTACGGATGTAAGTTTTCCGTGATCCCTTAGCTCATTACTCAACGCTGTCAAAGGCACGTGAACCTGTGTATGCGTAGGCTGGCTCACTGCAAAACCACTAAATCTGCAATAATCAAACCCTCTGTGGGTGTGTTTGGGTGGGAGGACACCATTCTATTTATCCTCATGTACACCTAAGTCGTCGAAGAAGTATAAAGACCAGTGTTTATCAAGGACCACTTCATGGTATATAACAACGAACATGTATGTAAGGGTTCACTACTGTGGCTTCCTTTTCTGGCCCCCTTCTTCCTCGCCTCCTTCTGCAGAATGCGCCCACCTCGCAAGCAGCCTCGACGGAGAGAATCTGGTCAGATCGCCTTGAAGAGGGAGCACTCCCGGCAGAAGAGGAAGATGTAATGGATGTGGAAGATGATCTCAAAGACAAAAAATTGGAGAAGCCGGGGCGGGCATCCACTCTACCCAGGCACGACCGCTGGTGTTGATGAATTCGCGAGCGCGTCTCACGAATTTTAAGAGGACGCGGATGCAAAGGGGGACGTTGCCGTCAGCCGAATAAACATTATCCCGTCTTCATTGTCCCCCTTTACTTGCCCATCGGTTGAAATGTTGGTACTGTTTTTATCCCTTGAGAATACGCCTTAATGCACACAGTTATTATTCTTTTCCTGGAATACCTCGTCTCTGGTTTTCGCAGAAATTGGCATACCTGTGTCCGAGCAGTAGTACTCTCCAGGTTAAAATGGCTATTTGCGCGTTGTCTGGCAAAATGCTCACAATTTCTCCACAGTAACTTGAAATGAAGATGCCGTTGCATTGCTGGACGGGTGGGTATGCGTATGGCTGGCTGATGAGGGCTAGTAATCCAGAAATGGCCATTCCAATCTTCCTTGTCTTTGGTGGTAATTTCCTCATGCAATAACAGTTGCTTTCCATTCAGAATGCCGTAATTAAGTGCGAGTTTGAAATGTCTTCGGGCAAAGTATGCTCATTGCAGGCGTGTCGGATTGATAGTTAGGTTCAGGGCAGCCAGCGTATGCGTCACCACCGTCGAACTTACACGCTCTGCAGCCATATTGGCAGACAGGGTGCAAGTGGTTGCGTCGTTTGACTAAATTTTTCTACACGTAAGACAATCTCGGAACAAGTGAAAAGTAGCATTGCTATTTCAGTGTTGATAAATTTTTATGCTGCTTTAGTTTTAAACTACTTTTTTAAATTCCTCTATAGGGTGATTTTCCTAATGAATGATCTAAACAAATATGTATTTATTTTCTGGTTGCGGTTGAAGTGAACATTTCGTCACAGGAGTTGGTGCTAACACAACACATTATTGCAATTATTAGTGTTCGCAGTGCAACGATCGACAAATCGTAGACTCTCAAATTCGAAGGAAGGAAAGACACTTGGATAGACAACCTTTGCTAAGACGAAGGGGCGGTCTCGCATCTCAGCAATCAGTTTCAGCCAGTGGTTTAATACGACAAAATTGTCGGCCAAAACGCTTCCTAATTTGTTTCGTCCGATTGCAGCCAGAGGAGGAACAGAGATATATCTATTGGCGTGAAAGCGTTGGCGGAGATCTTTACACGAGCGTTCGCTGTGCCTGACGGTCAAAAGCGAAATGGGCCCAGGCGGCGTGAGAGAGGGCAGTTTTATTGAATCGTTACCCTTTCCTTCTGATCGCTCACGCAGTCTCTGCCTTCAGAGGATGCGGTCAAGATTCTTCGTCACTGTCCATACAAATTATTTAAAATGTTGAAAAGTGCGTTAATCTATGAGGTAGGGATGAATTATATGGCCGCCTAATTGGGACACGGGAAGAGGAACCATCCATAATTCGTAGGAATTTGCTCCAAATTCCAGGGATATTCGGGTTATCACTAAGGTGAGGTTTAGTTTTAAGTGTAGGGTTAGGTTTAAGGTGAGGGTAAAGGTCAGGATTACGTTAAGGTTTGAGTTCGTGTTAACCGTAGGGGTTCTGTTGAGGTAAGGGCTTGGGGTAAGATTAAGGTTCAAGTTTATTTTTATTTTAAGGTTAGTGTTAGGGTTAAGAAACGGGAATATTCAAAACTCATAAAATTTATAACACGGTCACTTATTTTAAGTGGGTGAGCAATTTATATTCTCGTTTCCTGTTTATGCGTTCATACAAGTCTTCTTTACCATCAATAATATGGAGCTAGATCGAACTGAGAAAATGACTTCTTAAACTGCTTTGTTCTTCAGAACCGACAAATTTCACTGCTGCGCCAGCAGGTGAGTTTGCGCGTAAATAAGTTTAGATTGAGGCAAATTTCTGTTGCATCGCCTGCACTGATCATTCCTTATCGGTCCTGTTCGGATTGCAGAACCAAGTCGATTTAATCGGTGGTGACTGTATTGGCAGCGCTTACATAACTAAACAGCCACTGTAAGCGTGGCTCTATGGTAGAGCGTTCGACTCAATTACCAAAGGTCGCTGGTTCGAATTCCAGGTGTGCCACCCTTGGGATTGGGTATGACTGGGTGATGTCGGCTAATAAGCCAGAAATGGCCATTCCGGTCTCCCTTATATTTGTCGGTTCCACTTGATCAACATATACTACATGTCGCTATGCGACCGCCTGCGAGAGCTCTAGACTGAGCTCAAGGGCACGACGGAACAAACATGTCCCTCAAGCAGATCGGTCAGCAACACACTATCATCATATTGCCGATCGCAGCCGACAAAAAAACGATCCCGTGGCTCAATTGTACAGCGTTTGACTCAATTACCAAAGGTAGCGGGTTCCAATTCCGGGTTGCCACACATGGAATTGGGTTTTTACTGGCTGATGACGGCTTATAAGCCAGAAATGGCCACTTCCGGTCTCCCTTGACTTTTTCGGTTCCCATTATCAACATATGATACATGTCGCTATGCGACCGCCAACGAGGGTTCTAGTCTGAGCAACACACTATCATCATATTTGCGATCGCAGACGACAAAACAACGAGCCCGTGGCTCAATTGTACAGCGTTTGACTCAATAACCAAAGGTTGCTCGTTCAAATATCAGGTGTTCCCTACATGGGATTTGGTATGACAGGCTGATGACGGCTCATAAGCCAGAAATGGACATTCCGGTTTCCGCTGTCTTTGTCCGTTCCACTTTATCAACATATGCTTCATGTCGCTCTGCGACCGCATGCGAGGACTCTAGTCTGAACTCCAGGGCACGACGGAACAAAACATGTTCATTAAGCAGATCGGTGAGCAACACACTATCATCATATTCGCGATCGCAACCGACAAAACAACGAGCCCATGGATAAATTGAACACCGTTTGACTCAAGTACCAAAGGTCGCCGGTTCGAATCCGAGGTGTGCCACACATGGGATTGGGTATGACTAGCTGAAGACGGCTTATAAGCCAAAAATGGCCATTTCGGTCTCCGTTGTCTTTGGTGTTTCCACTTGATCAACATATACTACATGTCGCTATGCGACCGCATGCGAAGGCTCTAGTCTGAACTCCAGGGCACGACGGAACATACATGTTCCTCAAGCAGATCGGTGAGCAACACACTATCATCATATGACCGATCGCAGCCGACAAAACAACGATCCCATGGCTCAATGGTAGAGCGTTTGACTCAATAACCAACGGTTGTGGTTTCAAAACCCATGTGTGTCACACATGGGATTGGGTATGAGTAGCTGATGACGTCTTATAAGCCAGAAATGGCCATTCAGGCCTCCGTTGTTTTGTCAGTTCCACTTTATCATCATAGGCTACATGTCACTATGCGATCGCCTGCGAGAGCTCTAGTCTTAGGTCAAGGGCACGACGGAACATACATGTTCCTTAAGCAGATTGGTGAGCAACACACTATCATCATATTCGCGATCGCAACTGAAAAAACAACTAGCCCGCGGCTCTTTATTAGAGCGTTTGACTCAATTACCAAAGGTTGCGAATTCGAACCCAGGTGTGCCACATATGGGATTGGGTATGACTGGCTGATGACGGCTCATAAGCCAGAAATGGCTATTCCGGTCTCCCTTGTCTTTGTAGGTTCCACTTTAACATTACATGCTACATTTCGCTATGCGACAACCTGCGTGGGCTCTAGTCTGAGCTCAAGGGCACGACGAAACATACATGTTCCTTAAGCAGGTCAGTGAGCAACACACTATCATCATATTCGCGATCGCAGCCGACATAACAACGAGCCCGTGGCTCAATTTTACAGCGTTTGACTCAATAACCAAATGTTGCGGTTTCGAATCCCAGGTTTGCTACACATGGGATTGGGTATGAGTAGCTGATGACGTCTTATAAGCCAGAAATGGCCATTCAGGCCTCCGTTGTTTTGTCGGTTCCACTTTATTATCATAGGCTTCATGTCACTATGCGATCGCTTGCGAGAGCTCTAGTCTTAGCTCAAGGGCACGACGGAACATACATGTTCCTTAAGCAGATCGGTGAGCAACACACTATCATCATATTCGCGATCGCAGCCGACAAAACAACGAGCCCGTGGCTCACTTTTACAGCGTTTAACTCAATTACCAAAGGTTGCGGATTCGAATCCCAGGTTTGCTACACATGGGATTGGGTATGACTGACTGATGAAGGCTCATAATCCAGAAATGGCCATTCCGGTCTCCTTTGTTTTTGTCGGTTTAATTTATTAACATATGCTACATGTCGCTATGCGACCGCCTGAGAGAGCTCTAGTCAGAGCTCCAGGGCACGACGAAACATACATGTTCATTAAGCAGATCGGTAAGCAACACAATATCATCATATTTCCGATCGCAGCCGACAAAACAATGAGACCGTGGCTCAATGGTAGAGCGTTTGACTCAATTACCAAATGTTGCGGGTTGGAATCCCAGGTGTGCAACAGCTGGGATTGGGTATGACTGGTTGATGACGGCATGTAAGACGGAAATGGCCATTCCGTTATCCGTTGTCTTTGTCGGTTCCACTTTATTAACATATGCTACATGTCGCTATGCGACCGCCTGCGAGAGCTCTAGACTGAGCTCAAGGGCACGACGGAACAAACATGTCCCTCAAGCAGATCGGTCAGCAACACACTATCATCATATTGCCGATCGCAGCCGACAAAACAACGATCCCGTGGCTCAATGGTAGAGCGTTTGATTTTATAACCAACGGTTGTGGTTTCAAAACCCAGGTGTGTCACACATGGGATTGGGTATGAGTAGCTGATGATGTTTTATAAGCCAGAAATGGCCATTCAGGTCTCCGTTGTTTTTGTCGGTTTAATTTATCAACATATGCTACATGTCGCTATGCGACCGCCTGAGAGAGCTCTAGTCAGAGCTCCAGGGCACGACGAAACATACATGTTCCTTAAGCAGATCGGTAAGCAACACAATATCATCATATTTCCGATCGCAGCCGACAAAACAATGAGACCGTGGCTCAATGGTAGAGCATTTGACTCAATTACCAAATGTTGCGGGTTTGAATCCCAGGTGTGCAACAGCATGGTTTGGGTATGACTGGTTGATGACGGCATGTAAGACGGAAATGGCCATTCCGTTCTCCGTTGTCTTTGTCGGTTCCACTTTATCAACATATGCTACATGTCGCTAGGCGACCGCCTTAGAGTGCTCTAGTCTTAGCTCAAGGGCACGACGGAACATACATGTTCCTTAAGCAACTTGGTGAGCAACACACTATCATCATATTCCTGATTGTAACTGACAAAACCATGAAACCGTGGCTCAATGGTAGAGCGATTGACTCAATTACCAAATGTTGCGGGTTTGAATCCAAGGTTTGCAACAGCTGGGATTGGGTATAAATGGTTGATGACGGCATGTAAGACAGAACTTGCCATTCCGGTCTCCGTTGTTATTGTCGGTTCCACTTTATTAACATATGCTACATGGTCAATATGCGATCGCCTGCGAGAGCTCTAGACTGAGCTCAAGGGCACGACGGAACATACATGTTCCTCAAGCAGATCGGTGAGCAACACACTATCATCATATGACCGATCGCAGCCGACAAAACAACGATCCCATGGCTCAATGGTAGAGCGTTTGACTCAATAACCAACGGTTGTGGTTTCAAAACCCATGTGTGTCACACATGGGATTGGGTATGAGTAGCTAATGACGTCTTATAAGCCAGAAATGGCCATTCAGGCCTCCGTTGTTTTGTGGGTTCCACTTTATCATCATAGGCTACATGTCACTATGCGATCGCCTGCGAGAGCTCTAGTCTTAACTCAAGGGCACGACGGAACATACATGTTCCTTAAGCAGATTGATGAGCAACACACTATCATCATATTCGCGATCGCAACTGAAAAAACAACTAGCCCGTGGCTCTTTATTAGAGCGTTTGACTCAATTACCAAAGGTTGCGGGTTCGAATCCCAGGTGTGACACATATGGGATTGGGTATGACTGGCTGATGACGGCTCATAAGCCAGAAATGGCTATTCCGGTCTCCCTTGTCTTTGTAGGTTCCACTTTAACATTACATTCTACATTTCGCTATGCGACAACCTGCGTGGGCTCTAGTCTGAGCTCAAGGGCACGACGGAACATACATGTTCCTTAAGCAGATCGGTGAGCAACACACTATCATCATATTCACGATCGCAGCCGACAAAACAACGAGCCCGTGGCTCACTTTTACAGCGTTTAACTCAATTACCAAAGGTTGCGGTTTCGAATACCAGGTTTGCTACACATGGGATTGGGTATGACTGACTGATGAAGGCTCATAAGCCAGAAATGGCCATTCCGGTCTCCGTTGTCTTTGTCGGTTCTACTTTATCAACACTTGCTACATGTCGCTATGCGACTGCCTGAGAGATCGCTAGTCTGAGCACCAGGGCATGACGGAACATACATGTTCCTTAAGCAGATCGGTGAGCAACACACTATCATCATATTCCCGATTGTAACTGACAAAACCATGAGCCCATTGCACAATGGTAGAGCGTTTGACTATATAACCAAATGTTGCTGGTTCAAATCCCAGATGTGCAACAGCTGGGATTGGGTATGACTGGCTCATGACGGCTCATAAGCCAGAAATGACCATTCCGTTCTCCCTCGTCTTTGTTGGTTCCACATTTTTAACATATGCTACATGTCGCTATGTGACCGCCTGCGAGAGCTCTTCTCTGAGCTCAAGGGCACGACGGAACGTACATGTTTCTTGAGCAGATCGGTGAGCAACACACTATCATCATATTCGCGATCGCAGCCGACAAAACAACGAGCCCGTGGCTTAATTGTACAGCGTTTGACTCAATAACCAAAGGTTGTTCGTTCGAATATCAGGTGTACCCTACATGTGATTTGGTATGACAGGCTGATGACGGCTCAAAAGCCAGAAGTGGCCATTTCGGTCTCCCTTGTTTTTGTCGGTTCCACTTTATCAACATATGCTTCATGTCGCTATGCGACCGCATGCGAGAGCTCTAGTCTGAACTCCAGGGCACGACGGAACAAAACATGTTCATTAAGCAGATCGGTGAGCAACACACTATCATCATATTCGCGATCGCAACCGATAAAACAACGAGCCCATGGATAAATTGAACAGCGTTTGACTCAAGTACCAAAGGTCGTGGGTTCGAATCCGAGGTGTGCCACACATGGGATTGGGTATGACTGGCTGATGACGGCTCATAAGCCAGAAATGGCCATTCCGGTCTCCGTTGTCATTGTCCGTTCCACTTTATCAACATATGCTACATGTCGCTATGCGACCGCATGCGAAGGCTCTAGTCTGAACTCCAGGGCACGATGGAACAAAACATGTTCATTAAGCAGATCGGGAAGCAACACACTATCATTATATTCCCGATCGCAGCCCACAAAACAATGAGCACGTGGCTCAATATAAGAGCGTTTGACTATATTACTAAAGGTTGCGGGATCGAAAACGAGGGGTGCCACACATGGGATTATGTATGACTGGCTGATGACGGCTCATAAGCCAGAAATGGACATTCCGGTTTCCGCTGTCTTTGTCCGTTCCACTTTATCAACAAATGCTACATGTCGCTATGCGTCCGCCTGCGAGGGCTCTAGTCTGATCTCCAGGGCACGACGGAACATACATGTTCATTAAGCAGATCGGTAAGCAACACACTATCATCATATTCCCGATCGCAGCCGACAAAACCATGAGCCCGTGGCTCAATATTAGGGCGTTTGACTATATTACGAAAGGTAACGGGATCGAATCCGAGGTGTGCTACACATGGGATTGGGTATGACTGGCTGAAGACAGCTTATAAACCAGAAATGGCTATTCAGGTCTTCCTTGTATTTGTTTGTTTTACTTTATCAACATATGCTACATTTCGATATGCGACGGCCTGCGAGAGCTCTAGTCTGAGCTCAAGAGCATGATGGAACATACATATTCCTTAAGCAGATCGGTAAGAGCACACTATCATCATATTCTAGATCGCAGCCAAAATAAAAATGAGCCCGTTGCTCAATGGTAGAGCGTTTGACTAAATAACCAAATTGCGGGTTCAAATCCCAAGTGTGCCACACGTGGGATTGGGTATGACTGGCTGATGACGGCTCATAAGCCAGAAATGGCCATTCCGGTCTCCATTGTCTTTGTCGGTTCCACTGTATTAACATATGTTACATGTCGATATGCGACCGCCTGCGAGAGCTCTAGACTGAGCTCATGGGCACGACGGAACATACATGTTCCTCAAGCAAATCGGTGAGCCACACACTATCATCATATTACCGATCGCAGCAGACAAAACAACGATCCCGTAGCTCAATGGTAGAGCGTTTGACTCAATAACCAAAGGTTGCGGGTCCGAATCCCAGGTGTGCAACAGCTGGGATTGGGTATGACTAGCTGATGACGGCATATAAGACGGAAATGGCCATTCTTGTCTCCGTGTTCTTTATCGGTTCCACTTTATTAACATATGCTATATGTCGCTAAGCGACCACCTGCGAGAGCTCTAGTCTAAGCTCAAAGGGCACGACGGAACATACATGTTCCTTGAGCTAATCGGTTAGCAAAACACTATCATCATTTTCGCGATCGCAGCTGTCAAAACAACGACCCCTAGGCTCTATTGTACAGCGTTTGACTCAATTACCAAATGTTGCGATCTGGAATCCCAGGTTTGCCGCACATGGGATTGGTTATGACTGGCTGATGACGGCAAATAAGCCAGAAATGGCCATTCAGGTCTCCCTTTCCTTTGTCGGTTCCAAATTATCAACATATGCTACACGTCGCTATGCGACTGCCTGTGAGTACTCTAGTCTGAGTTCCAGGGCACAACGGAACGTAAATGTTCCTTAAGCAGATCGGTGAGCCACACACTATCATCATATTCCCGATCGCAACCGACAAAGCAACGAGCCCATGGTTCAATGGTAGAGCGTTCGACTCAAATACCAAAAGTCGCGGGTTCGAATCCCAGGTGTTCCACACTTGGGATTGGGTATGACTGGCTGATGACGGCTAATAAGCCTGAAATGGCCATTCCGGGCTCCTTTGTCTTTGTCGGTTCCACTTTATCAACATATGCTACATGTCGCTATGCGACCGCCAGCGAGAGCTCTAGTCTGAGCTCAAGGGCACGACGGAACATAGATGTTCCTTAAGCAGATCCGTGAGCAACACACTACCCTCATATTACCGATCGCAGCCGACAAAACAACGATCCCGTGGCTCGATGGTAGAGCGTTTGACTCAATAACAAAATGTTGCGGTTTCAAAACCCAGAGGTGTCACACATGGGATTAGGTATGAGTAGCTGATGATGGCTTATAAGCCAGAAATGGCCATTTAGGTCTCCGTTGTCTGTGTCGGTTCTATTTTCTCAACATATGCTACATGTCGCTATGCGACCACCTGCAAGAGCTCTAGTCTGAGCTCCAGGGCATGGAGGAACATACATGTTTCTTCAGCAGATTAGTGAGCAACACACCATCATCATATTTGCGATCGCAACCGACAAAACAACGAGCCCGTGGCTCAGTGTTAGAGCGTTTGGATCAATTACCAAAGGTTGCGGGTTTAAATCCCAGGTGTGCCACAAATATGTTTGGGTATGACTGGCTGATGACGGCATATAAGACAGAAATGGCCATTCCGGTCTCCGTTGTCTTTGTCGGTTCCACTTCATCAACATATCCTTTATGACGCTATACGTCACCTGCGAGGGCTCTTGTCTGAGTTCAAAGGGCATGACGGAACATACATGTTCCTTCAGCAGATCGGTGATAAACCCACTATCATAAAATTCCTGATCGCAGCCGACAAAACAATGAGCCCGTGGCTCAATATTAGTGCGTTTGACTCAATTACCAAAGGTTGCGGGTTCTAATGCCAGGTGTGCAACACATGGGATTGGGTATGACTGGCTTATGACGGCTTATAAGCCAGAAATGGCCATTCCGGTCTCCGTTGTCTTTGTCGGTTCCACTTTATCAACATATGTTACATGTCGCTATGAGACTGCCTGCGAGAGCTCTAGTCTGAGCTCGAGGGATTTCGGAACATACATGTTCCTTAAGCACATTGGCGAGCAACACACTATCATATTCCCGATCGCAGCCGACAAATTAACGAGGCCGCGGCTCAATAGTGAGCGTTTGACTCAATTACCAAAGGTTGCGGGTTCTTATCCCAGGTGTGCAACACATGGGATTGTAAATGACTGGCTCATACTGGCTCATAAGCCAGAAATGGCCATTCCGGACTCCCTTGTCTTTGTCGTTTCCACTCTATCAAAATATGCTACATGTTGCTATGCGACGCCTGCGAGAGCTCTAGTCTGATCTCCAGGACACGACGGAACATATATGTTCCTTAAGCAGATTGGTGAGCAACACACTATTTTCATATTCCCGATCGCAGCCGACAAAACAACCAGCCCGTGGCTCAATATTAGAGCGTTTGACTCAATAACCAAAGTTTGCGAATTGAAAATCCCAGGTGTGCAACATATGGGATAGGGTATGACTGGCTACTGACGGCTTATAAGCCATAAATGGCCATTCCAGTCTTCCTTGTCTTTGTCGGTTCCACTTTATCATCATGTGCTACATGTCGCTATGCGACCGCCTGCGAGGGCTCTAGTCTGAGCTCAAGGACATGACGGAACATACATGTTCCTTAAGCAGATCGGTGAGAAATACACTATTATCATATTCCCGATCGCAGCCGGCAAAACAACGAAGCCGTGGCTCAAAATAAGAGCATTTGACTCAATTACCAAAGGTTTCGGTTTCGAATCCCAGGTGTGCCAAACATGGTATTGGGTATGACTAGCTGATGACCGCTCCAGAGCCAGAAATGGCCATTTCGGTCTCCGTTGTCTTTATCGGTTCCACTTTATCAACATATGCTACATGTTGCTATGCAACTGCCTGAGAGAGCTCTATGCTGAGCTCCAGGGCATGACCAAACATACATGTTCGTTAAGCAGATCAGTGAGCGACACACTGTCATCATATTCCCGATCGCAGCCGGCAAAACAACGAAGCCGTGGCTCAAAATTAGAGCATTTGACTCAATTACCAAAGGTTTCGGTTTCTAATCCCAGGTGTGCCAAACATGGTATTGGGTATGACTGGCTGTTGACGGCTTATAAGCCAGGAATGGCCATCCCGGTCTCCGTTGTCTTTGTCGGTTCCACTTTATCAACATATGCTACATGTCGGTATGCGACCGCCTGCGTGGGCCTTAGTCTGAGCTCCATGGCACGACGGAACATACATGTTCCTTAAGCAGATCGGTAAGCAACACACTATCATCATATTTTAAATTGTAAATAACAAAACAACGAGCCCCTGGCTCAATATTAGAGCGTTAGACTCAATTACCAAAGGTTGCGGGTTTAAAACCCAGGTTCGCCACACATAACATACGGTTTGAATAGCTGACGACGGCTTATAAGCCAGAACGCCATTCCGGTCTCCGGTGTCCTTGTCGGTTCCACTTTATCAACATTTGCTACATGTCGCTATGCTACAGCCTGCTAGAGCTCTAGTCAGAGCTCCAGCGCACGTCGGAACATACATGTTCCTTCAGCAGATCGGTGAGAAACAAACTATCACAATATTTCCGATCGGAGCCGACAAAACAACGAGGCCGTGGCTCTTTACTAGAGCGTTAACTCAATTACCAAAGGTTGCGAGTTCGAAACCCAGATTTGCCGCACGTGGGATTGGGTATTACTGGCTGTTGACGGCTTATACGCCAGCAATGGCCATTCCGGTCTCCATTGTCCTTGTCGGTTTCACTTTATCAACATATGCTACATGTCGCTATGCGACCGCCTTCGAGAGCTCTAGTCTGAGCTCCAGGGCGCGACTTAACATATATGTTCCTTAAGCAGATCGGTGGGCAACCCACTATCATCATATTCCCGATCGCAGCCGGCAAAACAACGAAGCCGTGGCTCAAAATTAGAGCATTTGACTCAATTACCAAAGGTTTCGGTTTCTAATCCCAGGTGTGCCAAACATGGTATTGGGTATGACTGGCTGTTGACGGCTTATAAGCCAGAAATGACAATTCCGGTCTCCGTTGTCTTTGTCGGTTCAACATTATTAACAGATGCTACATGTCGCTATGTGACCGCCTCCGAGAGCTTTAGTCTGAGCTCCAGGGCACGACTTAACATACATGTTCCTTAAGCAGATCGGTGAGCAACACACTATCATCATATTCCTGATCGCAGCCGACAAAACAACGAGGCCGTGGCTCAATATTAGAGCGTTTGACTCAATTACCAAAGGTTGCGAGTTCGAATTCCAGGTGTGCCATACATGGGATTGGGTATGACTGGCTGATTACGGCCTATAAGCCAGAAATGGCAATTCCGGTCTCCGTTGTCTTTGTCGGCTCTTTTTTATCAACAGATGCTACATGTCGCTATGCGACCGCCTGCGTGGGCTCTAGTCTGAGCTCAAGGGCTGGACGAACATACATGTTTCTTAAGCAGATCAGTTAGCCACACACTATCATCATATTCGCGATCGCAACTGACAAAACCAAGAGCCCGTGGCTCAATGGAAGTGCATTTGACTCAAAAACCAAAGATTGCAGTTTCGAATCCCAGGTTCTCAACACATGTGATTGGCTATGAATGGTTGATGACGGCTCATAATCCAGAAATAAACATTCCGGTCTCCATTGTCTTTGTCGGTTCTTTTTTATCAACATATGCTACATCTCGCTTAGCGACCGCCTGCGAGGGCTCTAGTCTGAGCTTAAGATCACGATGGAACATAAATGTTCCTTAAGCAGATCGGTGAGCAACACTCTATAATCATATTCGCGATCGCAACCGACAAAACAACGAGCCCGTAGCTCAATTGTAGAGCGTTTGACTCAATTATCAAAGGTTGCGGTTTCGAATCCCAGGTGTGCCACACATGGGATTGGGTATGACTGTTTAATGACGGCTTATAAGCCAGAAATGGCCATTCTGGTCTCCGTTGTCTTTGTCGGTTCCACTTTATCAACCTATGCTACATGTCGCTATGCGACCGCCTGCGAGAGCTCTAGTCTGAGCTTCAGGGCAGGACGTAACAAACATGTTCCTTAAGTAGATCTGTGAGCAACAGTCTATCATCATATTCCTTATTGCAACAAAAAAACCAACGAGCCCTTGACTCTATATTAGAGCGCTTGACTCAATTACCAAAGGTTGCGGGTTTGAATCCCAGGTGCGCCACGCATGGGATTGGGTATGACTAACTGATGACGGCTCATAAGCCAGAAATGGCCATTCTGGTCTCCGTTGTCTTTGTCGGTTCCACTTTATCAACCTATGCTACATGTCGCTATGCGACCGCCTGCGAGAGCTCTAGTCTGAGCTCCAGGGCAGGACGGAACAAACATGTTCCTTAAGCAGATCGGTGAGCAACACACTATCATCATATTGCCGATTGTAACTAACAAAAAGACGAACCCGTGGCTCATTGGAAGTGCGTTTGACTCAATTACCAAAGGTTGTGGTTCTAATCCCAGGTGTGCAACACATGGGATTGGGTATGACTGGCTGATGATGGCTCGTAAGCCATAAATTTCAATTCCGGTCTCCCTTGTCTTTGTCGGTTTCACTTTATCAACATATGCTACATGTCGCTATGCGACCGCCTTCGAGAGCTCTAGTCTGAGCTCCAGGGCGCGACTTAACATATATGTTCCTTAAGCAGATCGGTGGGCAACCCACTATCATCATATTCCCGATCGCAGCCGGCAAAACAACGAAGCCGTGGCTCAAAATTAGAGCATTTGACTCAATTACCAAAGGTTTCGGTTTCTAATCCCAGGTGTGCCAAACATGGTATTGGGTATGACTGGCTGTTGACGGCTTATAAGCCAGAAATGGCAATTCCGGTCTCCGTTGTCTTTGTCGGTTCAACTTTATTAACAGATGCTACATGTCGCTATGTGACCGCCTCCGAGAGCTTTAGTCTGAGCTCCAGGGCACGACTTAACATACATGTTCCTTAAGCAGATCGGGTGAGCAACACACTATCATCATATTCCTGATCGCAGCCGACAAAACAACGAGGCCGTGGCTCAATATTAGAGCGTTTGACTCAATTACCAAAGGTTGCGAGTTCGAATTCCAGGTGTGCCACACATGGGATTGGGTATGACTGGCTGATGACGGCTTATAAGCCAGAAATGGCAATTCCGGTCTCCGTTGTCTTTGTCGGTTCTTTTTTATCAACAGATGCTACATGTCACTATGCGACCGCCTGCGTGGGCTCTAGTCTGAGCTCAAGGGCTGGACGAACATACATGTTTCTTATGCAGATCAGTTAGCCACACACTATCATCATATTCGCGATCGCAACTGACAAAACCAAGAGCCCGTGGCTCAATGGAAGTGCATTTGACTCAATAACCAAAGATTGCAGTTTCGAATCCTAGGTTCTCAACACATGTGATTGGCTATGAATGGTTGATGACGGCTCATAATCCAGAAATAAACATTCCGGTCTCCATTGTCTTTGTCGGTTCTTTTTTATCAACATATGCTACATCTCGCTTAGCGACCGCCTGCGAGGGCTCTAGTCTGAGCTTAAGATCACGATGGAACATAAATGTTCTTTAAGCAGATCGGTGAGCAACACTCTATAATCATATTCGCGATCGCAACCGACAAAACAACGAGCCCGTGGCTCAATGGTTGAGCGTTTGACTCAATTATCAAAGGTTGCGGGTTCGAATCCCAGGTGTGCCACACATAGGATTGGGTATGACTGGCTGATGACGGCTTATAAGCCAGAAATGGCCATTCCTGGCTTCTTTGTCTTTGTCGTTATCACTTTATCAACATATGCTACATGTCTCTATGCGACCGCCTGCGAGAGCGCTAGTCTGAGCTCAAGGGCACTACGGAACATACATGTTCCTTAAGCAGATCGGTGAGCAAGACACTATCATCATATTCACCGATCGCAACCGACAAAACAACGGTAGAGCGTTTTGACTCAATTACCAAAGGTTGCGGGTTCGAATCCCAGTGTGCCATACATGGGATTGGGTATGACTGGCTGATGACGGCTTATAAGCCAGAAATGGCCATTCCGGTCTCCCTTGTCTTTTGTCGGTTCCACTTTATCAACATATGCTACATGTCACTATGCGACCGCCTGCGAGAGCCTAGTCTGAGCTCAAGGGCACAACGGAACATACATGTTCCCTTAAGCAGATCGGTGAGCAACACACTATCCTCATATTCGCGATCGCAACCGACAAAACAGACGAGCCCGTGGCTCTGGTAGTGCGTTTGACTCAATTACCAAAGGTTGTGGTTCGAATCCCAGGTGTGCCACACATAGGATTAAGTATGACTGGCTGATGATGGCTCGTAAGCCATAAATTTCAATTCCGGTCTCCCTTGTCTTTGTCGGTTTCACTTTATCAACATATGCTACATGTCGCTATGCGACCGCCTTCGAGAGCTCTAGTCTGAGCTCCAGGGCGCGACTTAACATATATGTTCCTTAAGCAGATCGGTGGGCAACCCACTATCATCATATTCACGATCGCAGCCGGCAAAACAACGAAGCCGTGGCTCGAAATTAGAGCGTTTGACTCAATTACCAAAGGTTTCGGTTTCGAATCCCAGGTGTGCCAAACATGGTATTGGGTATGACTGGCTGTTGACGGCTTATAAGCCAGAAATGGCAATTCCGGTCTCCGTTGTCTTTGTCGGTTCAACTTTATTAACAGATGCTACATGTCGCTATGTGACCGCCTCCGAGAGCTTTAGTCTGAGCTCCAGGGCACGACTTAACATACATGTTCCTTAAGCAGATCGGTGAGCAACACACTATCATCATATTCCTGATCGCAGCCGACAAAACAACGAGGCCGTGGCTCAATATTAGAGCGTTTGACTCAATTACCAAAGGTTGCGAGTTCGAATTCCAGGTGTGCCATACATGGGATTGGGTATGACTGGCTGATTACGGCCTATAAGCCAGAAATGGCAATTCCGGTCTCCGTTGTCTTTGTCGGCTCTTTTTTATCAACAGATGCTACATGTCGCTATGCGACCGCCTGCGTGGGCTCTAGTCTGAGCTCAAGGGCTGGACGAACATACATGTTCCTTAAGCAGATCAGTTAGCAACACACTATCATCATATTCGCGATCGCAACTGACAAAACCAAGAGCCCGTGGCTCAATGGAAGTGCATTTGACTCAATAACCAAAGATTGCAGTTTCGAATCCTAGGTTCTCAACACATGTGATTGGCTATGAATGGTTGATGACGGCTCATAATCCAGAAATAAACATTCCGGTCTCCATTGTCTTTGTCGGTTCTTTTTTATCAACATATGCTACATCTCGCTTAGCGACCGCCTGCGAGGGCTCTAGTCTGAGCTTAAGATCACGATGGAACATAAATGTTCCTTAAGCAGATCGGTGAGCAACACTCTATAATCATATTCGCGATCGCAACCGACAAAACAACGAGCCCGTAGCTCAATTGCAGAGCGTTTGACTCAATTATCAAAGGTTGCGGTTTCGAATCCCAGGTGTGCCACACATGGGATTGGGTATGACTGTTTGATGACGGCTTATAAGCCAGAAATGGCCATTCCTGGCTCCTTTGTCTTTGTCGTTATCACTTTATCAACATATGCTACATTTCGCCATGCGACCGCCTGCGAGAGCACACGTCTAAGCTCAAGGATACGACGGAACATACATTTTCCTTATGCAGATCAGTGAGCAACAGACTACCATCATATTCACCATCGCAACCAACAAAACAACGAGCCGTGGATCGATGGTAGATTGTTTTACTCAATAACCAAAGATTGCGGGTTCGAATCCCCGGTGTGCCATACATGGTATTGGGTATGACTGGCTGATGTCGGCTTATAAGCCAGAAATAGTCATTCCGGTCTCCCTTGCCTTTGTCGGATCCACTTTATCAACATATGCTACATGTCACTATGCGACCGCCTGCGAGAGACCTAGTCTGAGCAGAAGGGAACGACGAAAAATACATGTTCCTTAAGCAGATTGGCGAGCAACACACTATCATCATATTACCGATTGCAGCTGACGAAACAACGAGCCCGTGGCTCAATTGTACAGCGTTTGACTCAATTACCAAAGGTTATGGTTTCGAATCGCAGGTTTGCCACACATGGGATTGGGTGTGATTCGCTGATGACGGAAAAAAAGCCAGAAATGGCCATTCCGGTCTCCCTTGCCTTTGTCGGTTCCACTTTATCAACATATGCTACATGTCTCTATGCGACCGCCTGCGGATGGAACATACATGTCCTTAATCAGATCGGTGAGCAACACACTATCATCATATTCGCGATCGCAACCGACACAACAATGAGCCCGTGGCTCGATGGTAGAACGTTTGACACAATTATGATAGGTTTCGGGTTCGAATACCAGGTGTGCCACACATAGGATTAAGTATGACTGGCTGATGACGGCTCATAAGCCAGTAATGTCCATTCCGGTCTCCGTTGTCTTTGTCGGTTCCACTTTATCAACATATGCTACATGTCGGTATGCAAACGCTTGCGATAACTCTAATTTGAGCTCCAGGGCACGACGGAACATATATGTTCGTGAAGCAGATCGGTGAGCAACACACTATCATCATATTCGCGATCGCAACCGATAAAACAACGAGCCCGTGGCTCAATGGTTGAGCGTTTGAATCAATTACCAAAGGTTGAGTGTTCGAATCCCAGGTGTGTCACACATGGGATTTAGTATGACTGTCTGATGACGGCACACAAGCCAGAAATTGTCATTCCCATCTCCCTTGTCTTTTGTCGGTTCCACTCTATCAACATATGCTACATGTCTCTATGCGACCGCCTGCGGATGGAACATACATGTCCTTAATCAGATCGGTGAGCAACACACTATCATCATATTCGCGAACGCAACCAAAAAAAGAGCGAGCCCGTGGCTCAATGGTAGAGCGTTTCACTTAATTATCAAAGGTTGTGGGTTCGGATTAAGTATGACTGGCTGATGACGGCTCATAACCCAGAAATGGCCATTCCGGTCTCCGTTGTCTTAGTCGGTTCCACTTCATCAACATATGCTACATGTCGCCTGCGAGAGCTCTAGTCTGAGCACAAGGGCACCACGAATCGTACAAGTTCCTTATGCAGATCGGTGAGCAACACACTATCATCATATTGCCGAATGCAACTGACAATACAATGAGCCCGCGGCACAATTTTAGAGCGTTTGACTCAATACCAAATGTTGAGGGTTCGAATCCCAGGTGTGCCACACATTTGTTTGGGTATGACTGGCTGATGACGGCTCATAAGCCAGAAATGGCCATTCCAATCCCCCTTGTCTTTGTCGGGTCCACTTTATCAACATATGTTTCATGTCATTATGCGAACGCCTGCGAGGTCTCTAGTCGGAGCTCAAGGGCACCACGAAACGTACATGTTCCTTATGCAGATCGGTGAATAACACACTATCATAATATTCACGATCTCAACCGATATAACAACGAGCCCGTGGCTCAATGGTAGAGCGTTTCACTTAATTATCAAAGTTTGTGGGTTCGGATTACGTATGACTGGCTGATGACGGCTCATAAGCCAGAAATGGCCATTCCAATCCCCCTTGTCTTTGTCGGGTCCACTTTAGAGGCATTGCTAACTCTGTCGATAGTTCTCGAAGTATCAGCCTAGGGGTCACATCTGGGCCGGGAGATTGGTCTGACTTGATTTGGCTGAGGACCCGTCTTACTTTTTCAACAGAAAAGGATTCACCGAAGGCCTTATCTTAGTCTTTTTCAAATTTTGCATTGTTTTCGGGGGTTCCGCCGTAAACACATGTATGAAAAAAACTGGGACAGTAACTGTACTTTCTGCGCTCGCTAATATGATTCTGAGGCTATCCTTTAAACTCGCGGTTTCATCTCGGTGCTTCCTTCGACTTCGGGTGTACTCATTAACATTTTTAGGATATATAATGGCTTCTGCTATCAGTACCCACTCGAAAAAAGTTCAACAATGCGTATTTGCTAACGGTATTCATTTGATTGTTCTTTCTATTTGGCAAGGGTTATGGGATCTCGAAGACACAAGTACTTTTTCTACTGCCTCTGTTTCTTCTTTATGATCCATTTTATTGTCGAATTGACTAATGGAGTTCCGGCACAAGGTCTTATTATTTTATCAGGCAATGGGCGTCAAGTGGACGTTCTATAACTCCTTGGAAATGCTGCCATAATTTGTCGCTATTACTCGTATTAACTAGCCAGGTTTCTGTGGAAGCGGCAAGTTTCATTGCTTACAAATCCCCTTTCTGTGCCTCTTAATTTGCGGCTTTGGAGACAGGGTAGAACACATGTAGGTAAAAACAATATGTACACTTAAACCAAGCAGTTACTCTGAGTTCAACTTCCTTATGAATCATTTTTCTTTACTAGAAACGAGATCTAAACAGTTGAATCGATGCTCTTCTCACAGCCTGGCTCCGAACTCTATGTGCTGGATGAGTTATTCATCAAAGAAATATTTTAGTAGGAGAGGACTTTGCAGATTTGAATAATTCGTTTGACCCACTTGTAAAAATCTCGGTGGCCTCGGTGGGATTCAAACCCACGCCAGCAAGGGGAAGGCTTTTGTACAGCCAACGCTCTAGCCAACTAAGCTACGAGGCCCCACCGGGAGCCGTAAGCTTAATCCCACTTGGGTCAAGTTACCCACCCAGTCTACTGCAACGTATTGAATCAACCAATTCTGATACAGTAAGGTGATTGCCCAAGCAGGCTGGAGCGTTGGCTGTATAAAAACTTTCCCCTTGCTGGCGTGGGTTCAAATCCCATCGAGGCTGCTGAGTTTTTCCCAAGTGGTTCAACCAAATTATTAAAATCTGTCAAAATCCTCTACTATTTAATTGTGCCTGGGAGTCATCTGGTGGATTCTAGATGGATTGCTAAGGAAATCCTGCTTGGGCAGTCAGTTTACTGTATCAGAATTGGTGGATTCCATACCTTGCAGTAGACTGTGTGGGTAACTTGACCCACGTGTGATTAAACTCATGACTCCCGGTGAAGCCTTGTAGCTCAGTTGGATAAAGCATTGGCTGTACTAAAGCCCTCCCCTTGCTGACGTTGATTTAGATCCTACCGCGGCCGCCGATTTTTTCACAAGCTGGTCAAACGAATATTTTAGTAGTTTTTAGCCTAATGATTTTGCTGCAGCCATTACTACGGGACTTTTCCCCTCTACACCAGGAACGTTGATGTCGCCCAGGATTAATAAATTTTCCTGTCTGCATAGCAGTGTTACTAAACTTACCAGCTCCACATCGTCACCTCGTTCGAGCTGGGAGGCCGGTAGACAACGCATAGGTTAAGAACCGGCGATTGTCTGGTTCATGGTTTGCATTAAATTATTTCTTACCTTCGTATTACTACGTTGGCAATTTCCCTCTAACGGTAGGAAAGTTCATTGGATATATAAAGGGCCACGCATCCGCCTCTACAGTGAAATCGGTCACAACGGAACATTTGGTAGCTTCCATTAGTAAGTTCGCTGATCCATATTTCTTCAGTCAGCCACTAAAGTGCAATTGTGTGGGTTTTCTGTACAAAGGCTATCCCTTCGAGTTCGTGGAGTTTGCTATATTATCGTTCGAGACATTGGTCACTAGTGATCGCTGTGGTCTCAAAAGATCAAAAGTTATTTTCACTATTGCTGACACTGGACCAAGGATGAGACCAACTTTTTGGTAGAATAATTAATCGAAGCCAGTTATGTGCTTGCTTACCAGGTCCCATTTTTAGCTAATTGACCCTAACTTTACCTTGACATTCACAAAGTCTGCATGCTCACTTTGCCCTGCCAAATGCCACATTGCCTCATTAAGTCTCTTAAGATACTCTATGTAAGAGGTATTCCCTTTATATCTCGTAATTGTTGTGCTTGAGAAGAAGATAAGTTAGCCTGATGTTAATTTTCTGTGCCATACGCCCGATTGGATTTAAGTGTTATGAAGAGCCGTCCTAACCGACTCGTTCGCATGCTGCCCACCCACATGCCAGGCACGTGCTGATGTCACGCCAGCTCCTGACAGGACTTTAGGGCTACCCAACCAGCCAGATGAGTCAGAAAAGAGAGAGAGAGAGAGAGAGAGAGAGAGAGAGAGAGAGAGAGAGAGAGAGAGAGAGAGAGAGATACGCTTTATTTTTGAAGTATCATTCAAAATTTTCAGATAAAATATAAATGGCTCCATTCACTAAGATAATAGGATAAGTAAACATCATATGCAAGAATCAAAGAGTCAAAAATGGACAACTAGTGGGGAGACAATTCTAGTCTCAGCTTTTTTATTTCAGTCTCTGCACACGTAAGGGAGCGTGCTAGAAATGGCAAAACGGAGCGCTGGTATGCCGTTGTACGGCAGGCTATATGGCGAAAGCCTCGGTGCATCGGACGAGAAGACTTCACACCGATCAGCTCAGAGTGGACGGGATGGGTTACATCATCAAAGATTCAACCAGCAAATTTTTTGACTGTAGTAAATTGCCATTTTACTATCAAATCAACTAAAACAGTATAAGAAACACCAGCAGCAGAAGAGAGAATTCGGAGAATACGTTTTAAAATCAAAAAAAACTTTTTAAGCAAAGCTGGAAAAATCACGGGAGAGCAATAAAGGATGAGGGGAAGAACACATGCATCTATAAATCGCCAGATAAGGGCCTAAGGTGTGTGATGGGAACGTACACGGCGAATATAATATAGAAGTTTACTATTTTTTGTAAAAATATTATCGATATGTTGAGAGAATGAAAGATGCGATGTCAGTGTAAGGCCAAGTTACCGAAAAGAGGAAACATCGTTGGGAAGGATGGCTGAGAATTGAGAAGTAGGGGATGGTCGCAGGTGAAAAATACATTGGACCGACTTCTCATGGTTGAGTTGAAGACCATTATCTGACGACCAGGCTAAAACATGGTCGAGGCCATCCTTTAGACACTGGACATGTGTCTGATTTTTAAGAGGATGACCAACAACCATGTCCTCAGCATATTTGATGTAAAGACAGTCGTTTGGTGATCTCAATTCATCAGTATGAAGGGAGAAGAGTTGAGGGGATAAGATGGCACCTTGAAGAACACTGCAGTTGTTCGGAAGGACGGTAGATTTCCGCTTGCCGGATTGTATGAATTGAATGCGGAAAGAAAATAATCTTCGAGCCAAGAAACAACCCAGACGGGAGAGACAGACGCGGATGTTTTATTAAGGAGGAGATGGCGCGGGATGGTGTTGAAGGCAGAGGAATAGTCAAAAAATGCGCATGCGAACGCAAGGCAGCCCTTATCTAAATCTCGTAAGGCCGAATGTACTACAAGGGCAACGGCATCTAGGGTACTACGCCGGGCCTTGTAGGCAAATTGTAATGGGTCGGAGAAATTGGGGGAAGAAGGCTTAAATGTATCGAAAGCGACTCGTTCAGCAATCTTCAGTAAAGCGGAAGAGCAGGTGATTGGACAGAAAGACTTAGGACCAAAATAAGCGCTTTTTAGGGATAAAGGTGATTCTTACTGAATGCCAAATGTCAGGAATCTTGGACTCCACGAAGGACATGTTTATAAGGTGCGTCAAAATAGGAGCAATCTGAGAGCAGCAGTATTTTAAAACAAATGGTGAGACTTCATCCGGCCCAGCAGCAGTTGAACCACGGACCTTTTTCAGGTGTTTCTCCACTGTTGCCACTGAAACAAGAGAAAAAACGCTTGGTAGTAGCGAAAGGTTGTTTGCAGGGGGATTGGAGTCAGTAGAAGTATGGATAAAATATTCATTTAGATCGTCTAAATCAGCATCAACATGGGTTAGTTTCACACATTGGCCAGTGAGACGCTTAAGATTCCTCTAGAGTTCAGCAGAGGAAAGCCGAATAGAAGGCTTTGACGGAGAGGCAAAAAGCTGACTAGCAAATAAATCCTTTTGTCTGCAAATCTCACATTTTATTAAGACGTTAACCTCCTTTATACAGCCACGGAGGCCTAGCTTGTAGAGAAGTTATTTTTTACGTCTTAAAGATTTTAGATAAAGGGAAGAAAATTTTTCAGGTTGGACCAAAACGGTATCAAGAGGACAACAAATATTAAATATTTCTTTTAAAAATGTTGTAAGGAAGCTGGAGCACGACTCAACATTGGATTGACCGAGGAAGACGAAAATGTTTTCCGGGGATGTTTCACGAACCTTAACTTTCCTTTCGGGTTGAGTAGCAGCGCATGCGTAGAGGCGGAGTAAATTTTTGGAAGGCCTTATAATACAGAGTGATCGGAACCAGACAATGGAGCTCTGTTCTTAACAAGGAAGAACTTGGATTGGTTAGTCAAAACGTTATTAAGAGGGGCATCAGTGCGAGCCTAATAACGTAAACGGACGTAAATTCACACGATTAAAATCATCACATAAAACAATAAGATGCTCGCAGGACAATAAAGCAAGTTTTGCTGAAAGAACGTCAAAAAACGGTTAAGCGCACCTTCACAGGTAGAGGGTGGAATATAGACACTAACAAATATAATGCCCTTAAATGTATTTAAAAATCGGGGCTTACATATGACAGCGATAACGTCTATCAAATCTTCAGAGTAGGAAAATAAAGACTTACAGTTAATACACCAATCCTTATTGACCAAAATAGCCACCCCGCCGCCTCTACTGGAGGATGAAGATTTTTGATCTGCTCGAAAGCAACAGAAAGAAAGTCTAGTCGAGATGTTCACCCCTCAAGGACACTTGCTGATTGATCCGACTTCAGCCCGACCTTGTATGTTCTAATGTTTCTTATTTGCCTTAAATAGGCTGTTAGAATACGTCGATATGAATCTCTTCTTCAGCTCTTGCTGTTGAGTTCTCATTTGGGTATTCCATCGAGGCGTTGTTGGATGGGTGGCAACCAAGGTGTACAGCATGTTCATAACATAAACGAAGTTTTCCAGCTCGCTATTAAAATGCAAAAATGCCAGCAAAATATCAGTAGTTTCGAGAATTCATGCACGCGGCCGTCTGGCTTCTACTGAGAAACCTTTCATTTCACCTTCATTTCTCTCCGTCTAGCTACTTAAGTGTTCCTTCTAGACTGGCATATGGGGAAGCATCAAAATCTAATCGAGTCTCCTACTAATGGTGCCCCGAATTCACAATGCTTGAATTATGTAAAGGTGCATTTCTAGATAGAGTGAAAGAACGCCTGTGAAAGCGTCTGAATGGCCCGGCTGCTGGTTTCTGTGACCACCCGATGAAAATACATACAACAGTAATTCAAACAGTCAATGCTACTTTAATGATTGTAAGTAGTACAAGCTGTTTGAAATATATGACCTACATTTCTCAGACTAACCTGTTGAATTAACGGAACATTATGAGTGATTGCGACACTAGTCAAACACGCGTTCTTTTTCCCTCACTGATTTAGGTCTCTTATATCATCATCATTAGAGTAGTAATATTAACTGCCATTCTGCGAAACTATTAATATCTAACCTCACGAAAAGAACAGTACTGGGTTTGATACAATTAATCTGCAAACTAGTCTGATAACGTTTTAGAATTCCAGCGACTCAGAGACAGTCTTCACAAATGACTTCGTGTTGTGGTTTTTTAAAGCAAGTGAGAGGTTGGGGTTAGTTTCTAGATGTGTCAGATAAGGAGACCGTAGGTTACAGCTACCCAAGGATTCTACGTTTAAGAAAGCAGATGTGCACTGTAAACAGGCTGAGTCACTTAGCCATAATAGTTGATTGTGGCTCATTAATTTCATAATTCACAAGACAACAGTCACCTTTCCATTTTCCCCGTAGATTAGTTTCTTCCTGCATTTCCAGTCCGAAAATAAGTGCTTCACTTGAAGTACATATATGTTATTTTGATGGTTAAACAACGAGTGTCATGTTTCCGGCTATGAAACGTTTGGTAAAGGTTTCAAAATTTTTTTGAGATGAATTTTTCAACGTGTGAAAATAATACACTCAATTCAATGAGAAATTATTGCAATTAAATTTGAGTTTCAGGCCGTTTGTGAGCCATATGACAGATGGATCGCAGAGTAGAATGCTGACCCTACACATGAGCTTATGGTTCACATTCTTCGCTGTTCCCATTCACGGAAGTCACTGAATGCGAGGAATCCGTGGGCATCTGTTGACCTGCATAATTATGTAGAAATTTTGATCTATTGCACATAGAATATGGAAAGTGATTTTTGTGCAATCCATATGGTATACTCATGGAAAAACCCCACAGTCACTAGTTCAAGGGGATTTTTTTCAGGTCACTGTGGCTACCTTTGCCGTTGTCAACGTCCTCTCAACATCACCTCACTACAAATTACGGCCTCACTCAACAGCTGACCTGAGAATGGGGACCTCACATGCAATTTATCCCTCCAATTCTTCAAGACAACCCATGATCAGTAGAATCGCCTGAAGAAATCGCGTCCGTGAACGCTGTTTGCAATTCTGCACAGCTGGATTGTACTCCACGTTCACAGAAACGAACCTCTGCGAAAAGGGAGAGCTTTGCGGAAATGTAATGACTCTCACACACAGGCCAGTATAATTAACTTCGTCACTACGGTCTATCTGGCGGCAATCAATACATCGGCAGAACATAACAGACAAAGACGCGAGAGACGGGGATGGCCGATTCTGGCTTATTAGGCATCATAAACCAGCCATTCTCATCCCCAGGTGCTGCGCCACACGAGGTTCGAACCCGTGAACTATTGATCAGAATTCCAACGTTCTAACCATAGGGCGATAGGTTCGTTGTCTTGTCGGTTTCGATCAGGAATACTAACGTTGGTGGATGGAAGCACACCGATCGGTTATAAGACTCACTCGTCCAAATACATCACAATTGGGAGTTATAACTGACAAGAAAAGAGGTAATTGGCAATGGATATGATTCAGTTTCTTCGCCATATAACCGTTTACGCTAATTGTTTTGTTGTTTTTGCCGTAGTGCTTTTACACATAGTATCCTGCCTGTAGATAATTTGGCAAAATAACCTAACTTATTGGATACTCTAGGAACACGGTGATTATCAGACTCGACCTCATAATTATAAGAGAAAAGGGCGATTTAACTTCTCATTTGGTGAGCAATGCCGCACACCGGTCCATTCATTCGGCTGCCTAAATGTTCAGAACAAAATTCGCTTTAACAGCAAGCGAACATTACTATGGCTCAATCCATGTTAGACAGAGATGGAACTGGTGATCACACGCTGTTTATATTTACCATTTGATCATAAATCCAGACCTGTGCAGAAATCCACTTGCACCCAGGATGCAAGAACTGTTGAAATGACCCTTTTTGATAGAAGAACGGCAGACGTGTTGCATTTTGGGCCTCATGCAATCGCGGAGGCACAGATTGTAGAAATTACGATGAATATGCTTACTATCTGTCCTATTGGCATGCCCCTTCTGGTGAAACCTCTATGGAGTGTTATTGCTGACGAGAGTGGGGTTAGACGACAGCACCTTATATGGTTTCTTTGTCCACGTCAGTCGACCGCACTGATAACGTGGCGTCAAGGCACGAATTCTAGGTTCGAACTGAGTCAATCGTTCTATAATTTGAGATTAGTGCCCGCGCACATGCTGCAACGTCGCAAAGACATATCGGATAATTCGGGCGACAGGCAGTGTCAATGCGATGGCTTATGAATCTGCTGAACGTCAGTGAATGTGTGCCTGAGTTCTTTGACATTCAAGTCCTAAAGGGCAAGAAGGATCCTCCCTCTTCAGTTAAGAGAGTACTTTCTGCTTGCTTTACATCCGTTTTGCAAGAGCATGTTGTAATATCCGCATTTTTGCGGATCCCATTTCTTTGAGCGAATCGTATTTTTGGTGGATTACATTGAAGCATCGCTAGCATAAAATTTTATCTTATGTGTGCAGTCCTGGCTCCATCCATCAGCAAGATTAAAATTCATAATGTGGCAAATAAAGCCGTGACTCCACTTGCTTAGTGACCTTGCATCCCACAAAATAACCCCAGCGGTGCTTACCCACTCCTGTAAATACAAACTCGTATTCCGTACGTGGGAGTAAGGGACTCTGTGTGTTGCTATCACGTCTCAGTTACGGACTTCTCATCGATATGCGAGTGACCCTAAGGTTTCTAGACCAACAACTTTAGACCAAAGGAAATTCTTATCTACGACCCGCAGGCAGGACGTCCCGGTGAACGCCACCGTAATGAACCACACGCAGATCTCCAACTCAGAACCCTCAGCCAGTCTCAAAAAAAAGATCAAAGAAATTTCCAGTTTCACACTGCTCGTTGGCGCAAGCCCTTCCCCCTCCTGAGGGAAATCGCACAGGAACATCTAGTTATTAAGCATGTTTATTGATTCAGTCAATTCAGAAGTAGTGAGCTTTGACGATGAGCATATTCTACCAGGAACCCGTTTGGTTTAGTTATGTGATCCTCTGCCTTGCCAAATTTTGCGGCAGCTTACTCCAGTGTGGACATTTGTGATTTTCTACAGTACCACCTTAAGCCAGATCTGCAGATAGAGAACTTTAGGATCAGAACTTCTGAATCAAGGCTCATAACCCATGACATTCAAGTGAATTTTTAGCCTATTCAGTTACTCAAAGTGCACTACTCATCTAATGATGAGCTCCCAACGAACGCTAGTCATTTCAGGGCACTTTTGTTGACGTCAGGGTGAGCGCCCCATAACATCTTGCGCGATAGCACACAGCAGCATGATGTACTCTACTCAACCACACCCAGGTAAACACGAAACTGCCTGGCAGCATTATTCTAACGGTAGCCGGATACGGCCGGTCTGAATTCGGATCTATAAAGGGCCTACTTTTAGAGTTAATGCTCTCCTGTTCCTGAATAGACGGCTATCACAAAATTTATACTAAAGCCTAGCTAGCACGCATACGCGCACCCCCAACGGCATGACACGTCCGTTGAGTCGGTATACCAGGCTCTAGACGACTTAATCCCGACAATATATTTAACATAGACAATCAGCATGAGTCTTTTGTGAAGGCCGCCATCATGCATGCATATGAGAGCGGCCATCCATTCAGAATGACTGCAGTAATATGTACACTCTCGCTCGCATTGCTTACTTATTTCAGTGCTGGAATGCCGCAATGATTGATCAGAGGACCAGAAGCTCCGATCTTATGACCGAGACCGGATAGCTCAACTCTCTCCCACCAAAAATCTACGATGTCTTCCCTGGAGGGTCAAGCGGAGGCTACAATAGGGTAGATGCTGATTAATATTTATCGAGCAGCAAACAAATAAGTGACCGCAAAGCAGTTGTACTATTCGCAAACAAAGATCTTCAAGAGCATAAACGTTTTTAGCCCCAACAAACTTTCGGCCACCTCAAGGCTCGAAAAAAGCAGGCGTACACAACTTGCTCTTCCCGCATGTTCTCCAAGGACACGCGATGCCAAAATCAGCAGCAAACACGCAGTACCAGAGGAACGAGCCAAAGGACTAACTCACGAATCTCCGGCCATTGTCGCTGCCCCCTGCAAACATGCATGTTTGGCAACAGCTAGTTAAAACATGATCCTTTAAGTGCCCAGTGCCGATAATATTCCACGGAAAGGTTGGAGGACTTGTCAAGCTCATGTTAGTCCCGGTAACGGGGACCGTGATATTAAATCAAACATACCAGAATTCTCACCCATTCATGGTGTAAGTCGTCATAATGCACCTTAAAGGACGGAAACAAAGATTCCGACGAGATTTTGTAACGTTAACAACGGGGATGCGGCCACAGAAGTCACAGGGACGGGCTACATCGTGACTGGACACGCAACACACGCACCCTGTTGCGAGGGACGACAGAGGACTCAGATGTGATTACGGGATTTCAGCAGCAGAACGGTCGCATCAACAGCGCGCTTTACTATATAGCCCCCATCTACTTCCGAAAGTTTCCTTTCTGCTAGTTGCATGATGGAAAAACCAAGCGACCTCATGGTGTGAACGAATGTCAGCGGCAGATGGTGAAAGCTTACGATTTCGTTCTTCGTCTGATTTGGTGATCGTCATCATTCTGTAGAGTAGTACAGGCCGACGCTGACAGACCGATGTCAGAAGCATAAAGTAAGCGGGTCAACTGGCGTCCTAGTAAATCTGTAGGGGACCAGGAGCTTGAGGTTTGACAGAAAAACGTCATCGTAAAGGTAGCCTAGAGTACAACCGAAGAGAAATCTGTGAATGTTTATCTCTCGGGGGATTGGTCTTTATGAACGCTCTGTGACGCAGTTTTGGCTGCGACCGTACATACGTGGTTTGAACTAGATTTACTGTCGGTTTCAAGTGATAGCACTACTCATAGCAACCAAGAGTTTGAAGTCGATGAAAAGTGTGCGAAGCGGTTAGTAATGATTGGCGATGCAAACGACGCTAGGAGATCGCAGATAGTCATAGGGTTAGTCTGAGGAAGTCTACCAGACTCCAAAAGGACACTACACGAGTGCTATTAGGATAACGATCAAATTGACATAAGTAGCATAATAAAATTAAGTTTATCTACTAAATACTGCACCGGAAGAGGACGAAAGCGCCACGAGGTACAAAGACAGGCAAAGTGTCCTATGATAACCATACACAATAGCGCACGCATAGTACAAACATTAGCAAATAACCTTGGGGCAAGACGTCACAGACCAGGCTACTTATAGACGCGTTGTCAAAACAAATTATATATGGTGTAATTGGGAGGCAAAAAGACCATACAATCTTAGCAAGTGGTCTGACAGAAACGTGGCGCATTTACAGTGGGAGTGGGTGCGCGAGGATACAGTAACATACACAGTTCTGTAAGGGAGAAAGCGCGCATTGTAAGGGGAGTCGTTTAAATTTCATAAAAACAGAATTGGGATGGCCCAAGGTCGGGTACTGTACAAATGCGGACCGGCAGACGGGCGGGAGATCTAATTGGCTGAATAGGAGAGAAAGAGAGCTGCTTCAAAACACTGACGGCAAGTTAATCAGCAGAGAGATGCAAGAACCAAGCAAAACCAGTTTTAGTCACTTACTTAAATTAATGCATGCGTTGTCCAAGGAAGCCAGGCTTCTGAATAAATAAACGGGCAGCAGAATTTCCCGACGACACATGTACGGCACTCGGCGAGGTGAGAATCGTCGCCGTTTTTGGTGAATGACCAGTCATCTTTGAAAGGGGTCTGGCACCGACCAAGTCACTCTGTCGGCTCTTAGTCTGCAGGGATGGAGCAGACACTGCTGCAGAGGGCTGTGGACGAAATTCTATTGGTACATCGGACATAGGAGGGTGAGCACTAGGTTTGCTCCTGGCAGAAGAGTATATTAACGGCGGCTCTTCGCAGAAGTCATCTCCAGCTCGAGCGGTAAGACTGGTAGCTGTTGGGTAGTAGTCCCGCGATACTGATGGCATGCTCGAATTCATCCGAGGTTTTTTAAAGGCTTGCGGCGTACCACCGCTGCTGTCAGGTTGGTGACTTGCCTTAGGACCGGACAGTGACTTTGGATGTCGCTTTACGGACCGCCTGTGGTTGGGAACGCGATGAGCATCATCCCATCCATTGTCGTAATCGCCGTGCTATTCAGGTTAAAAGGGGGCATGCATGCTTTCGATAGATCAGACGCATAGCCAGGGGCCTTATTCTAACTTCAGATATTTTTAAAATTCTGCCTAAAATGGCAAGGACGACCTGGCCACGACTATTGAAATGCGATGGGTGCATACACGTAGAAAGCATGTTTACTAACCTTTCGTCCGTTTTAATCGGGCGTCACACCGACTGGGCTGTGTAAAGCCATGTTAGCGATTTTAGCAATGAATACAACACAAAAATTAGTTAGTCTGCAATTGAAGATTGAGGTAAGAAATGGGACATTTGAAGAGGGTCTACTGTCGCTTAGACTGTGGGTAAAACAGGGCGAATGCAAAAAAGTGGTATAAGGCGACAGCATAGCACACACTCACCCAAGAATCATTGTCGGCATCGGAGCCGTCCAGGGATAATAATTCGTTATGATTGCCTAAGAAACATTTAAAGCGAATATAAAGGATGAATCATAACAGCAGTGGGATGATACGAAAGAGCAATGGCGTGAACGATAACGAAAAAGCTGCAAAATCTGTGAAGCAGGGCTATACCAAGACGTTTTTTTAGCATGAGAACGCACTCCAGCCATACAAGTGCCAAATAGCTAGCTAGAAACGCGTACCTTTGTTGCGCCGTGAGGTAGACGATGGGGCTAGGGACGTTAAGTGCTATGATAAAAAGTGTGAGCAATTTGAGAAGATGAACCTGGGAAACCAAAGGGCGGCGTTCAGATGAAGCAGACTGCGTAAATTGTTCTTGTCTACGAAAAACATCTAATACGATCGGTGTCCTTACCTACGGGGAGCAGTATCCCCGACGGTAGATGACTCGTGTCTGTAGGAAAGCAATTTCTCTAAGAGGAACCTAACAAGAGAATTGTCGGAATGTACTGTGACATACGTTCTATGCTTTGATACTTCTTCAAAACACTTCCTTAGCCGTTCTATTTCATCTTTTAGAAGCTCGTTCGCCTTAATAAAAACATTAAAATCAAACAGAAGTGAACTTACTAAAACCTGCTCTCGGCAGAGCAACTTTAGTGATTCATATCGATCTTTCAAGGGAATACCTAAAAATCTGTAATCCTCCTAAAGACGGCTTACTTTCGTCGGATTCCGCCATTTTGAATGCTCAGGTGAAAAGGATGCTCTTGGCTACCCAAGGAAGGCACTGGTCTTCTTCCGCTCGCGCAAATTCAAGGGCCGTGGACAATGGCGCCGGGCGCGAACGCAATAAGTGGGGTTGTACACAAAGAGTAGGGTGGACATCATGGCAGAGAACAGACATCATTGGCAAGATAGAACCCTGCAGAAACTTATAAGATATTAATATTTATTGTGTATTTTTTTCTTAAAAACAATTTTTTTCTGTTGCCAATATCAAATGTTATTTGTTTTACTTTGTTTGTTTTGCCCGCGCTTTTCAAAGAAACAGAGAACAGCCAATCGTGTGTGAAGATGACCCGTCATTCGAAAAATTGTACGGCGAACACCGTTTACACGTACCATGAGCGTAAAAAGGATGCTAAACACTCCGGCTATGGAACGCAGACAGTCCGGCTTGGAAAAGACTCTATACGAAACTTTGACTGTTGTTGTCTTACACTTCAACCAGCCAAGGATCCTGTGATCACTCCTGACGGATTTCTTTATGACCGTGCAGCCATTCTCGAGTATATCCTCTCTCAAAAAGCTGACATAAAGCGCAGACAGAAGATATACGAAAAACAGCTTGATAGAGCTGCACGTGAGGTTGCGGAGAAGAAAAGGGCAGTCAGGGAAAAAGAGGCTCGAGAATTTATGGCGTTAAATACGCTAGACACGCACTCCCAGGCGTCAGTTCAAGCTGCGGAGTCGAAAGCACTAGCAAATATTGTTGCTCGCCGATTTACTTCTGTTGAACACTCCTATAAACCGGGCTCGGCAGCAAGCTTTTGGACTTCAGACCCGTCTAACGAGGCTACTTCCTCGACTGCGGAACTGGAGCCGCAGAAACCGGACACCGTTGTTAGGTGCCCCATGAGTGGCAAGCCCTTAGGTACAAGGATCTAATAACAGTCAATTTTACGGATGTTGAAGTTGGACCCAGAGTTCCGCTTAAGGCTGGGGAAAGCTCTGTCGCGCAAGATGTTCGGCGCTGCTGTGCTGTTTCTAAAGATATTCTTTCTAATTCAACTCCCTGTGTTGTGTTGAAAACGTCTGGTTCGGTTGTGAAGAAAGAAGTCGTTGACAGGATACTTAAAAATGAGATGGTGGATCCCATAAATGGTCAAAAAATGACTGAATCGGACTTTATTGAAGTGCAGATTGGCTCCGGTGGATTTTCTGACGAACGATCTATTTTGACTGCCACTCGTTGGGCCCCTGTTATGCCGTCATGATCTTCTAACACCTCAATAAATCATTTTCTTATTTTTTAAAAGGGATTTTTGCCTTCAGTACGTAATTTATATTTCTCTCGTGTAGAGTGTTTCAGTACTACTTTCGGACCTCGGCTGTGCCGATTTGCCAGCGATTCCTGTCAAGCCTGATCAGTTGCGGATCCTTCATTCCCCGTCCGCTTTTTACCACGAGATACAGGTATAAGTCATGCACATTTATTTTATTTTGCGGTTCAATTATTAGCTTAAGAGAATATATAAATCTGACCCGACCAAATTCCACCAGGTGATCAGATTTGCCAGTCTTCGATATTTTCGAGTATCCATCTTTTTTGCAGTCAGCCGTTTTCACACCCCCTCCAATTATAGTCTTAAATCACCCGTTTGTAGTTTGAAAAGGTCCTCCCGGTCGCATTCTTATGCCAAGCCCGCACTTGTAAATTTGAGACTACTGTTCAAAATTCCTGCTGTTTTTCTTTAGACAAACATCGACACGAACAGTATAGTGATAATTTTTCGCATGCTGTTACCTATAGCTGATTTCTTGTATTTTGAATTGAAACTTCATTGTAGTTAGTAATAGGAATGGTAGCCCAAAAATTCCTCACACTAGTATCTCTTAGGAACCTGTTGTTTTAACAAAAGATATAGCTTGCCCCAATGGTTGCTTTCCCTACTTTGTCATTTACCACTTGATATTACTCTTATTTTACATTTATTTGCTCTAATTCGTTTTTCGCATGTTCATCGTCTTTAATTCCGTTAGTATGTCCATTTGTTTCCAAAGCTTGAACTCTCGAGTAAGCTTGGTCATGGAAAGCGAAATATGCAACGGACTCTGCGTGGGGTCACATTCAATCATGTGCGCGTTCGTTTAGTCATCAGTGATAACAGGTTTAGCTCCGCTGCAGCCCCTTTCTATTATGGCTTTTGTGAACCGTTTCCATATGCTGCATTAAACCTCTTCCTCGGAGCTTCAACCAAATTCTTTTTGCTTGCCTATACACAAATTTCTAGTGATTAACTTTTGGATGCCATCACGCAGCTCTTCGATATTGTCATGTTATGACCCGTTTTCACAATTATATTTGGCTATTCGCCAGCGTTAATCTCGTCGCTGGTTGTGGATTGGAAGATATCACCTGGCTAAACTTAATCAGGTAGTTTTATCTGCTTGTAATAGATTGAGGCAATGTTTTGCCTCCAGCCAAAAGTTACATCAGGATAAGCAGGAACTCTAAATTAGAGTCAACTACCAAATGCAGATGAATAACATTGGTTGTTAGATCAGTACTTTTGCGGGCTGGTCGAACTAGACCGTTTGCATGGGAACAGGCAGCAGCGAGCTGGGTGACCCAGAATGTTGACTAATCGTACCAATCCAAGCTTCCATTTGATTGTTTTACATATTTTCACTTATAGAACGTGCCAAAACCACCTCTGTAAACGTTCTTGGATGGCTTGGGACATCCTTGCGATGGTTTTGGCAACGAGTATACTGTCACATTTAAGATATTGCTGGTGCACTTCACTCGAAGGGTGGTTTTCAAAGAGTGGTGGTTAAATACCTCCAGTTTTGATCATTTTCCACACGCACAGCCCAGCATTCGCCATCATAAAGACATGCAGAACGGATGCATAGTGCACACGAATCTTCGTGGTGATGGAGATGTCGCGTCGGGTCCATAGGCACTTACTAGGGCTTGAGAAAACCGGACGAGCAGCATTGATCCGGACGACAATGTCATCCTTTGTCCATTCGGCAGCAGCCTCGCATCGAGGTATTTGAAACTACTTCGAGTTGACAACAATCAAGCTCGATAGGTGCTTTCTCCTGTGCAGGGATGCAGCTTGAAAACACTGGTATTTCCAGCGTTTATAAACAAACCGACCGATTTAACGACCTCCTTCACCCGCGACAACACAGACTGCAGATCACCAAAGCTTAAACTAGTAGGGCGATATAATCAGTCTAGCCGAGATTCATCAGTTGGCGTCCGGTTGCAAGCTCAACGCTGTCCTCTTTATTTAGGGCCTTACAAAGAATCCAGTCACTAGCGGAGTTTAACAGAATGGAAGACAGGATACAATCTTGTCGAACGCCAGATCAAATACCGAACGGTTGTGAAAGATTGTTATGGGCCAAAACCTGCGCAGTGGTGGAGCTCTAATAGACCTTGATCATGGTGATGATTTTTGGTGGTGCGCCATGTAGTGCCATTATCCGCCATAGGGATTAATACTGGACGGAATCAAACACGGCAACGAAGTCAACAAGGCAGACGCCCGTTGGTTGTTGGTAACTACGACGGAATTCAAAGATGCGTCGCAGTGTAAATATCCGTTGGCACACCCACGCGCAGCACGGAATCCCGTTTGGTTGGGCCTCATTCTAGAGTCACACACAGCCTGGAATTGCCAGAGAAGGAAAATAGCGAAGATCTTCGCAGAAACGTCGATAAGACTTATGTCGCGGTAGTCCTCTTATCTCCTCTTCACTCCATTCTTGTGGTCAGGTACAACGATGCCTGAGCCGCAGCTATCAGGAACGACATCATCTCTCTTTTCGCATGCTTAATCACTTCATGGAGCCAGGGCGCCAGAATTCCGACACACGACTTGTAAATTTCAGCAGGTATACCGTCCTCTCCAGATGTTTTGTTATTGCGCAACCTTTTTATGCCCTTCGTAAGGTATGTCGCGTGACAATGCCAGGTAGTAGAGAGGGAGGCTCCGATGCAGATAAGAACGAGGGAGTGCTTGTTTCGGTATCGAAATTGAGAAGGTTCTCGGAGGCCTAACGCCAGCGCTCGACCTTGGCCGTGTTATTAGCAATAACATCGCCGTTCATATTACAAACTAAGTCAGCTAGTGTAGAAGGCTTACCACTAATTTGGCGGATAATTTGGTAGAGTTTTCGAGTATCAACAACCTTTGAGGTCTGCTGTATAGAGGTCGATTTTTCAACCCAATATTTCTTCCGGTCCTCTCTAGCCAATTTTGCCGTCATCTTTTGGAGTTGGGAGAAGTACTCGTCACTACGGCACCTGGCTCAAGCCGTCTGAGCAGACAGCTGCAGGCTTCTGCCGCTGATCCAATCACTGCAAACTTGCTCATTATATCAAATAATTTTCTCATCTACCCCATAGACTAATGTTTTCGGTGATGACCATTGGCTACTACCTTATCCGTCAGCTTGGGCCTGCAAAACAGAACTGGATTTCTCTCGAATGGAGGCGAATGTTCACATTCCAGAATTTATCTGCTCAGGATCTCGACAGTACTGTGTTGCCGGATTTTGGCCAAGTAGAGGTGTCTAGCACGTGGCATTTTGGGTGCAGATGAGAGGTGAACTTTCAGGGGTGTGTGAACGAGAACATGGTCGGACCTGTTGGCATTACTAGCCTCGGCACCACACAGTGATCTGTTTTCATGAAAACAGCTGCGGAATCTTGAACTGACTAGAATGTAGTCGATCGGACTGGCCGTATGACCGTCGTTTTAATACCAAGTCAGCCGATGTTTGTTGCGGTGCTGTAAGCATGTGTTCGGGACAAGCAGTCGTTTTTGCTCAGAAAACTTCAGCAATCTCTCCCCATTATCGCATCCCGAACCAAGCCCAAAGCGGTCAATAAAAGGACCGGGTCCGGTCCAGGTCCAGTCCGGGCATTCCAGACCTCAGCAACAATCAGCAGATCGTGGCGATAGAGTTTTTGAATTGACCTTTCAGATGCACATAGGCCATCCGTTCATTGACTGGTTCCCAAGCCAGTAATGCACGGCTCGCTTGTTGCGAGAAGGCAATCGCCACACCATGTCTACCCGAGATATCGCGAGGACCACTGTGGAACAGGGTGAAGTGTGAGTTGGCTCCCGGGATCTTTATTTTCAGAGAGCCTGAGTTAGGTATTCTGACTTCTGACAGGCAGCACACATCTACGTGGTACTGATAAAGGCTGCGCGCCGTCAGACTTTGTGTACCGGGGTCCAGGAACCTTCGCACATTCCAGCATCCAATGCTAAGTGTGCGATTCCGATTGAGTAGTCCAGCTTGCATACTATTCGCCCGCACTACTGGACTAGGTTTGCATAGTGCTTCGGTTCCCGCGGACGCCGTAGCATGGATCGTAACACTGTGCTCGGGCACATTACCATGAGTTATCTTGGGAATTGTGAGTACGGGCGTGGTCCCCAACAGCCTTTTGGATTATTTGTTTGAGGTTTTCTCTAGCGCTTTGGCTCAGTAGCCTACCCACAAGGTAGTGTCAGCAAGCGAACTTATTTAATGGCGTTTCACTGTCGCCATGCCATAGTGCCGTCATCAAACTTTGCGGCTTTTGATAAGGGTTTTGGCGTGCCAGACATTGGGCCGTCCCTGCTGCAGAGTTGCCAGAGTTTCAAATCAATCAACCCGGGTAAGTCCGAAGTTTTCAACACTGACCAGCTAATACGATACCGCAAAATCCAGTGACAGCATTGAGGCATGTGGAGAACGATTATGTAATAGGTTTCCTAACTACCATTGCTTTCCAGGGTTCTATATGAGCCTTACTCAAATAAACAAACCAGCCGATTATTGTATGCCTGCATGCAACAAAAATTCGTAAGTACTTTCGTGAATCAAATGTCTGAAACTACCGTCTTCCCCGTCTACTTCCTCAGCACCAGGTTCTATTAGTTTAGCCTGTGTCCTGGGGCTGCGAATAGTGAATCGGTCTTCATCGGTGATTAGCTGTGGATGAATCAGCCTCTGATCTCTGATGAATAAGCGGTCATGAACCCGCAGTGACCACTGGGGTCTAACAGGTCAGCTACTTTGTAGGATATTGGAACGCGCAATGACGATACTGGAAGTTTGCTTGGCATTGTTGCCTGCTAGCTAGGTTCTTCAGCCAAAGTGCTCAGGAGAAAGTCTTATATAAACCATCCGAGTGGTTATTTTGATCCCGTTTATACTCGAAATTCTCAGAATACTTTATAGGAAACGTGTGATGCAAATATTTTGATCCATACCGCGGGAGCTGCAACCAATATTATACCATCAGATCTTCTTCATTGGGAACGAACTTTTATATCGTGAGCTGCAATGTACAAAAATTCCTGAATCGGATTACCCAAAGTTCCAATGCGCGCGATTTTCATCAGTAGAATATGGTTGTCTGCCATGTATCTGACCCTTTTACTCAGGCTCGTCCAAAATTAGGGTCCTGGGAGGCAATCCGCGCCTCATCCTATATCACTGCGTCCCATGTGACTCTTCTGGTAAACACGGTGTGACAATCATCCGCGCACCAAGTGACCCATGCACTTTTTGCATGAAAACAGTGACTGGCTGGCTGGCTCACGCATCAATGAACTGTCGCATTGCTATTTGGCCTCTGTGTGTGCACCACCGTCGGATACCAATCAACGCCATCAGGATATTTTCTGCTCTCAGTGAAGAAAGATCACTTGAGGGATTCTCTCGATGGGTTCCGCCGGTTGTTAGCGGCACCCGGAATGGTCCAATTTGCCCAGATAATACTTAAACGACTACCCATTGAAGGCTTTAAGCTTGGCTTTCGGTGTAGACTTTGGTATACCAAAACCAGTTGGTTGTTACCAATGTGTGCTTCCAGCACCGCCACAAGCATCTGCTGCCCTATAATTCAAATTTTGCTCTTACAGCCACCAGGCTGACTGCATCCCAGGTAGTTCAAGATTTTGTATTCAGGTTTCTGGTACTAGATCAATACATGTACTTAAACTGGTGACGTCCTCGGTGAGATGGGTTCGGGCATCTCTTTACAAGTTTTTAAAAATGTAATAAGACAATATTCGAGAACATCGAGTTGATGAAGCCTAATCGCCGTTGCTACAAAGGTATTTGCTGTTATCATTCTCAGCCTTTGTGGGTATGCAACTCTAGAACGTGAACCAAATCCAATTTCCAGCCGAGCACGAGTGCCCGACCAGATATTCAAAATTTATGCATTCAAGAATCCCGCCATGGCTCCTGGCAACCTACGACTGTTTTGGTGCAGCGGTAGATTTCATCCCTAATAAATTCCTATGACTGACAATGAGATAAGATTGCATTCCGTCAAAAATCTTCGCCATGAGCAGGGTCGACTATCACCTCACCACTGTGCGAGTTCTGGCTCATAACTGTTTGGTATTTGGTCTAGTTTTTGACAAGGTTGTATTCTATCGCCCATCCTGTTCAACTGCAGCTTAATTGAGTTATTGGAAGAATCCTACATGGTTTTGCAAGTATCAACTTTGTACCCTAACCCCGACTAAAGGATCTCGAATACGCTGGCGGTATCTCCCTATTAACCTCAAGCTCTGGTGACTTATAGACTATGATACTGTGTGTCGCTAAATCGGTCTGTTTGATCCGTAAACGCTTTTGAAACTTAAGTGTTTTCAAACTTCATCTGTAGAATATTTTGGCGGATTTGTATAATTCATTTGATCCACTTGTGAAAAACTCGGTGGCCCTGGTGGGATTCGGACCCACGCCAAAATCCTCTACCAATTAATTGTACCTGTTAGTCATGTGGTGGATTCTAGATTGGTTGCTTAGAAAGTCCTGTTTGGGTAGTCAGCTTACTGTATCAGAATTGGTGGATTCCATACGTTGCAGTAGGCTGTTTGGGTAGTCAGCTTACTGTATCAGAATTGGTGGATTCCATACGTTGCAGTAGGCTGACCCAAGTGTGATTAAACTCACGATTCCCGGTGGTGACCTCGTAGCTCAGTTGGCTAGACCGTTGGTTGTACTAAAGCCTTTCCCTTGTTGACGTTGGTTCGAAACCCACTGGGGCTGCCCGTTTTTTCCACAAGTGGGTCAAATGCATTATTAAAGTCTGCGAAAATCTTATACAAATTTTTACCGAGCATTTGATTTCATTGTTGTTAAAGGATTATTCTCAAGATTGCATTTGGTTACAAAAATTTAACCCGGTATCGCATACTCGTTTTTAATAATCCAAGATAATAAAACTGGAATAAGTATCGTGTACTATTTTCCTCCCGCCGTAGTCATCTTCTCCTTGCTGGCGTGGGTTAAAATCTCACCGAAACCGCCGAATGGTTGAAATGAAGCATCTGTGACGGAGAAAAGATAAATCTGGTGATTAGTTAATACCAGCGTGAAAAATTTGACCTTTTAAAAGGTCCCAAAGCAAGGCTGTCGCCGAATGAACCGTAAAGACAACGCCACCCAATTGTGTGCTGACCACGAGGTTTTCACCCTTTGAAAGTTTCTGGAGGCCAAACGCGATGATTACTTACTTGTACTTGTTACGGCTGTGGTCATGCCTGATCTGGTCGGCCTCGATAATGCTACGGATTGTGCCTCCACGCGTGACGATCCGTGGCAGCAGACCTGGACAGCTCAATTCATTCTCTTCGCCAACGACAGACGCCGAATACTGAAGGTTCAAGAACAACTTCCATGTCTTGACGAACTGTGTCGAGCCAGTTTTTGAGCTGAGCCCCTCTTCGACGCCTCCAATTGGGTAGTGGGGCCGGATCAAGAGCAGTAGAACTGAGTTCTTGAGGTGGGCAACGAAGAACGTGTCCAAACCACCTCAGTCATCATTCTCCGGGATGATGAGTTACCCTGGGACGATGGGTTGCCCATTAGCCTAGCTACCGGCTCCCCGGCGCGTTCACAGATGGCAGATAGTGGAACGGCCTTCGGTGAAGGTTAGCTGCGAAATAAGCAGACTCTCGGGTCTGGCGAGTAAGCAGTCGCGGGCCAGCAGCGCGTGCTACCAGGGTGCAACGAGCTGAGGTCTGGCACATCAAAAGCCTAAAAAAGCCGCAAAGCCCGATGATGGTTCTGTGACATGGCGAGTGTGAACCGCCATTAAATAAGTTCGATCGCCCCCGCTGCCTTGTGGATAGGCTCTTAGACCAAAGCGCTAGAGAAGGCAACCTCGAAAAAACAATCCGAGTGGCTGTTGGGAACCCGCCCGTACTCACAATCCCGAATACATCTCATGAAAATATGTCCGAATATAGTACTAGGATCCATGCTACGGCGTCTGCGGGAACCGATGCGCTCCGCAACCCTAGTCCAGTGGTGCGGGCGAATAGTATGCGAGCTGGACTACTCAATCGGAATTGCACACTTACTATTGGATGCTGGAATGTGCGAACTTTCGTGGACCCTGGTACCCAAGTCTGACAGCGCGCAGCCTTTATCAGTACCATGTAGATGTGTGCTGCCTGTCAGAAGTCAGAATACCTAACTCAGGCTCTCTGAAAATAAAGATCCCGGGAGCCAACTCACACTTCACCCTGTTCCACAGTGGTCCTCGCGATATCTCGGGTAGACATGGTGTGGCGATTGCCTTCTCGCAACAAGCGAGCCGTGCATTACTGGCTTGGGAACCAGTCAATGAACGGATGGCCTATGTGCATCTGAAAGGTCACTTCAAAAACATCTCTATCGTCTCCGTGTACGCACCAACTTCCGCTACCGAATAGCACGACAAAGAGACGTTTTACTCACAACTGCAAGCGTTAGTTGAAAGACTCTCGCGCTGCGATCTGTTAATTGTTGCTGGGGCCTAGAATGGCCGGATTAGACGTGGTAACTTCACTACTAGTCATCTTATTGGCCGTTTTGGGCTTGGTTCTCGATGTGAAAATGGGGCGAGACGGCTAAACTGTACTGACCAGAACCGACTGCTGGTCACGAACACGGGCTTCCAGTACCGCTACATCAAACACCTGCTGACCTGGTATTCAAACGACGGTCATACGGCCAGTCAAATCGACTACATCTTAGTCAGTTCACGGTTCCGCAGCTGGGTTCATGATAGCAGATCGATGTGTGGTAACGAGAATGGTAATGCCTACGGGTCTGACCATGTTCTCGTCCGTACACGCTTGAAAGTGCACCTATCATCCGCACCCAAAATTTCAGTTGCTAGACGCCTCGATGTCGCCAAACTCCGGCAACCCGGCACTGCCGAGGCCCTGGATAGAGAAATCCGGTTCTGTTTTACTACACGAACAGACGGAGAAGGCAGTAGTGAATGGTCATCACTGAAGGCATTAGTCTATGGGGCGGCTGGGAAAATCGTTGGGTTTACTCAGCGACGCCGCAGTGATTGGATCATCGGAAGAACCCTACAGTTGTCTGCCCAGACGGCTCGAGCCAGGTCCCGCAACGATGCTTTCTTCCTCCAACTCCGAAATATGACCGCAAAATCGGCTAGGGAAGACCGGAGGAAATATTGGGCTGAAATAGCGACCTCAATGGAGCAGGCCTCAAACGTAGGTGACACTCGAAAACTACCAAATTATCCGCCAAGTTAGTGGTAGGCCCTCTACACCGAGCGACTCTGTTCGCGATGTGAATGGCAGCTTTATTACTGAAAACCCGGCCCAGGTCGAGTGCTGGTGTGAGCACTTCGAGAACCTTCGCAATTTCGATACCGAGCCCATGACCCCCTTACCACGTGCAACGGAGTCTCCTCCCTCTCTTGCTTATGCAGTGTCATGTGACCCCCCTTCTGAAGGAGAAGTCACTGATGCCATAAGAAGGTGGCGTGACAACAAGGTGGTATACCCTCTGAAATCTGCAAGTATTGTTTCGACTCACTGGCGCCCTGGCTCCATGACGTGATTGTATAAGCGTAGAGAGACGAGTTTGTTCCTGATGACTGCGGCTCAGGCATCCTTGTGCCTGTCCACAAGAAGGGAAACACAAAGAGCTGCGAAAACTACCGTGACATAAGTCTTATCTGCGTTGCTGCTAAAATCTTCGCTATTGTCCTTCTTAGGCAATTCCAGGCTGTGCGCGACTCTAGGACGAGGCTCAACCAAGCCGGATTCCGTGCTGGGCGTGGATGTGTATACAAAATATTCACACTAAAGCGTATCCTTGAATCCCGCCATAGTTACCAGCAACCGACAGCTGTATACTTTGTCGACTTCACCGCCGCTTTCGATTCCGTCCATCTTAAATCCTTATGGCGGATAATGGCACTAGATGGCCTACCATCGAAAATCATCGCCTTGATCAAGGCCTATTACAGCTCAACCACTGCACGAGTTTTGGTCCATAACAATCTTTTACAAGCATTTGATATCCGGTCTGGCGTTCGACAAGGTTGTATTTTGTCACCCATCCTGTTTAACTACGCTATCGACTGCATTCTTGGGAAGGCTCTGCATGAAGAGGACGGTGTTGAGCTTGCAACCGGACGCCGGCTGGCTGACGTCGACTACGCAGATGATATCGCCTTACTAGCCCCAAACATTAGTGATCTACAGTCTATGGTGTCGCGGGTGAAT